>CABEEJ010000179.1:314355-329732 GCA_901482245.1 Timema douglasi
AAACATTGTGTGTGTGTGTGTGTGTGTGTGTGTGTGTGTGTGTGTGTGTGTGTGTGTGTGTTAGGGGAGAGAGAGTTTGATAGAAAGAGCGAATGCGAAATATTTTGTGGTATTCAAACATTACGGTACTTTGAAATATCATTCCCTCAAATCTAAGCGGTAAAATGAAAACGTAGCTTAACATTTGTATTGTGTTACTATTTGCTAATATGATTATCAAAACCCATTATTTTAATAAAATAAACATCAAAACCCATTATTTAAAAAAAAATACCAAAATTAGATAGTTAAAATGGCTATTTTTTTAAACATTATTCAAGATCATTTTATAGTTTTTGAGCTTCTAATACAAACCTAAACACATTTAAACATCATATCATGCGCGAAACAAAACGTAGACAATATTTTCACCAACTTAACCCACTAATTTTCGAATTATGCTCAATATTATTGATATAATAGCGAATTAACGATAACATTCCAATAAAAAATAAATGTTTCCCCAGTTTAGGGATCTAAGTTTAGATGTGTTATAACAAGCATCCAAAGAGAACTATTTATTCATCCAAAGAGAAAATTTTGATGTGCTCGAACCAACAAATAAAGATTGAGGTATTACTTTTTAGCCAAGGAGAATTGTGTTTAGTGATCTACTGTCATGCAGCAAATAACGGTTTCCATGGTGATTAAATAAAGAATGAAAAACTGGAAAAAGTATCTGGTAAAATCGTGTTTTAGTGGAAAACTACTATTTTTTCAGACATCCTGGATTCCTAACTGTTAAAATGAGTTTTCATTTGTCAAAATCTGCTGTCATAATTTCTATTATTGGAAACGGGCTTATCAAATTATATATAAGGATATTTATTTTAAGATTAAAGAGAGAGAAAGTCGGTATGGTATGCCGCACCATTTATTTGTTAACTAAAACTGTTCGATTTGGATGGAAAGTTTAATTTTGGCATACAAAGTTGGTAAATAAAATGTTATTTTCTGTAAAAATGGAAATCGCTCAAATTCATGTAGAACAGAAGACTTAAGGCGGCCGCCTCGGTCAGCGAGAAGTAGCAATTTCTGTTAGGCCACATGGCTTAAAATACAATGGTCTGTGACATTTTCTGGAACTACTTCACTTTACTGTTTACGCTTATACTCCTTTATCCCTTCCCCTAAAACCACCGTTTGTTATGTCGTAAGGAAACGGGTAAAAGAAAATTACGAAATTCCTTATTTCAAGCCTTAGAGGAAATCTTGCAACAATATTTCAAATATCTTAACGTTTTTTGGTGTGAAATATAAAAATAAATACTATATTTCTTAAAAGAAGACTAAATTTATAGCCCTTTTTCATCAAGCCTAGTCTCATATGTCCGTAAATATGCTTAACAAGTCGTTTAAAATGAGTTAATATCAAATTTTTACACATTCGTTTTTATTAATAAAACTAGTACCATGGGGTTGTTAAGGAAAGATTACCGTGTTGGAATCTTTAGACTTTATTTTGGCTAGTACCATATTTTGAAATAACGCATCGCAGAATTAAATATTGAGTCTTGTATGAGCGTCTGTTAAGCAATTTCTCGTTTACAGAGGTGGCCTCAGAAGTCTAAAATTCTCCATTTTTACTTTTAAATATTTGCTTTGGGTCATAATATGGGAGTCATACCAGTAATAATTTCCAAATATTTATCTTACTTCTTCTTTTAATGAGCTTTGTTTCATGAGTGTTTTTTTAATAGTTTGTAACCCAAATATTGGTTTGATTTGCTTCCTTATCCATCCGGAGCACTAAACCTCGGAACTGGTTAGTGTAACCTGCCCTCTCAATTTAGAAGAAAGCACGTGTGCTTGATAAGTTCTGAATAGCTGTGGTGATTTCAGCATTGTCTTCTGCATTGAAATTCTACTAACGACCGAGAAAATGCTTTCAAAATGCACCTAAATGGTATTTCGTAGTCTGCCTTTCAGTAATTTCACGAATGACATGGGGACCGATGGCTTTACTTTCCTTCCAAAGGAAATTGTGCTACGGATTTTTTTTATCGATCAGTAAAAATGTATTAGTCTCAGCCGGGTTTGAGTCCACGAACTTCGGGTCTTTCTCCAACGCCACTGAGTTTGGGGTGAATGAATATCCCGAGCTAGGAAATTTTATCGGTTATTAGAATGTTAAGAAGAAAATTGTAGCTTCAGAATTGGTGGATGTTGTTTTTTTGTCAATTTCCGGCAATATTGGAAAAGAACGATGACATATGCTAAATAGAAAAAATATGTATAGTCTTGATACAATTACTAGTTTGCGTTTAAAAGATCATTTAGACAACTTCACGAAAAATATTCTATTTTGCATAGTTATATTATATTATGCATTAAAAAAAAGTTACAATGGAATTAACTTTAAATATGGTTTGATTGTCATTTCATTGTGATGGGTAAAAATGTTCGTAAAACTACGCCTCGAGAAATGTCGGTGATTCTACTTTAGAGCGTTGTTCTGGTTTTCTTCGTTGGTTGGCAGCGGTATTTTGGTTACGATTAACGTCACGTTAAAGCCGTTTGAGTTTCTACAGATCTAAATAGTTAATATAACCTTTAAGTTTATTAAATTTGCTCTACTTTACTTGTTTCTAATCCCCGCGAATTTAAACCTGTTTGGTGTACATGAATATATATATATATATATACATATATATATGTATATATATATATACATATATATATATACATATATATATACATATATATGTATATATATATACATATATATGTATATATATATATATATATATATATACATATACAAAATGGCTTCTTAGTACCCATTCGGACTATACGCACACTTTTACGCATAAATTAATAATCTTAATTGGATAGTGTAGAGTAAGATAGAATTTAGAGGAAAAGTAACATGATTTTCGTGGAGTTAGAATGGGGAACCATTTAGAAATATACACCAGCACGGGATTATAGCCACGACCTCTGCATCACCAGCAAACCAGACTAAATTAACCATAACATTAAAACTGCTTGAAAATTGATACCGGTTTTAAACCTTATGTTAAATTAAACTCTAAATAGATTTTTAAATTATATTTTCCACGTCTTATTATCCATCTGAGCTATCCGCATATTCGTTTATTTTTTTAGCACCGTATCTTACTACCTGTTCAGATTATACGCCTATGTATTAGTTACTCTAATGGATTAGGAAGGCTTAATTGAGAGTACCCGAATTAGCGTGGAGGGACAGTGGTGGATCATCATTTAGGGGGGAAAACCTCAGTGCACCTGACCAGAATCGAACACTGATATCACCATATTTGGCAGTCTAGTTTAACACGAAAGTAGCACGTTAGACCACGTGGCCACCGAAGCAGGCTATATGCATATTAATCACCTTAATGTCTTTAAGGATGATAAAGATAGAATTTAGAGGAAATATACCCGTATATGCATAGATATAGTTTGAAAAACGATCTAGGATAAACCCGTCTCAGTATAGCCGAATAGGATTCTAACTCAGACCTCCCGGTCTACAGAAAACCTGACTAGAGGAAACAGACATTTAATCCTCGTGTCCACTAATGTGGGCTTTAAGCTAAAGTCTGTTCATGATATGTTTTTACCTGTATGACAATTCAAAAATCAAATGTTTAGGTTTTCAGCTGCCAACATTTGTAAAAGATCACTGTTTTGTTATAAATGTTAAGTTTTTTAATTACCCGGTATATTTTACATTAAAATAACGTAAACTTAGGTTTTCTCCCACTATTTCATTACTTTTAACAATATATTTTTATCCAACTTGAAACAATATTTTACACATAGTTAGTAATTATTCCTCGTTTTGGAACGTTATTGACTATTTGTAATACTCGTATAGTCCATACATCAATACCTTTTAATACAGGCATCGTATTTACTTGGAAAAGCAAAAATACTTGTCATTTTTCTAATGTATGATAAATTATTTTGTCTTATTTCGGAATAATTAATTGAATAAAATATTTGTATCCACTGCGTGGGTGCATAGTTGTAAAAACTTTGTTTCCGTCATGTTCAACCACATGGTTTAAATTAGTTGGTCGCCATTTTGAAACTATTTTCGTTAGACCTTTTGTAAAAGTGCTGTGAATAATATTTTTTTTAAAGTTGAATGAAACGATAAATTAAGCTTTGTGTCCGACCTCAAATAATATATAAATAATATTGGCCTAAATTACTGTGGTTAACTTTCATATTAATATTATTATTAGCACCGCGTCTTACTATCCGTTCGGGTTATACGCACTTACGCTAATATGTAATGGTAGACTGATTGTGAGATGAAATGGATCACCTACAGTTGAACGTGGAATCCGAACCACGGTGGAGGCCTAATATTCCCCACATTCACAAGTTGTGATTAATACACGTCTTGTCAGAGGTGAAGGAAGGGTTTGGTAATCAGATAAATCTGTGCCGGGACCGAGGATTGAACTCCGAACCCCAACACAGAAGTCCTACACCTTACCCCCTAGACCGCCAGGTCACCCACATTCACATATTACCATCTGTTTTCATTACAGTTATCCAAAGTGATAGATGTCAGCTGTTGGCGTAGGGATATATTAGGGACTATTTCTAGTTAACTTTTTGAGCTGCCATCCAAGTAAACTCAGGTCGCGAATGAATTATATGGTTAAGTCTCGCCAATTATTAATACCCTTATTTACTAATCCAAACTTTTTTTTTTTACATTCAGTTTGTCTATTACAGTTCTTTTGGTATAGCTAATCGAACTTATCTCTTAAGATGAAAGGGAATTCTTTCCAGGTCATTTGGGGCAACACTGTTTGAAGTTAAAAGTAGCAGCACTGAATGTAATGAACAAGTAAACAGATGCTTTTAGCCTCAACAAAAGACAATACACACACAGACAATAACTGAACCAAATAGCTATTTACTTTCCGAATTATGAGAAGCTTAGTTATTCTAGGGCCCATCCTTAGAAGAGGGGTGGTAGGTGGGGTACAGGGCGTAGGGAAGCAGGGGNGGGAAGCAGGGGGGGGGGGGCAGAATCCATCTTACTTAAGTTTTTTTTAATCAAGATTTGTGGTGAGACCAACCCTCATTTTTTTTGGTCAGAAAATAAATATATACTAATTATAAAATTTCATTAAAATTTTAAAATTTCATTTACTAACTGCGAATTAAAGTATTCATAAATGTCATATCACTCGCTTTGTTACCAATCCAAATGTCTAAAAATAATAATCAAACGGTCAAAATAATATAATTTAGTAAATCGTAAAATAATTCCGTAAGATAGAGAGGGTGTGGGTAAGGGAGGAAGGGAAATGTTAAGATTCCTAACGTGGTTGAAGCGGGTCGGGGGGTTAAAAATCATGGAGGAGAGAAAGGTCTTACGTAGTTTAAGGATGGCCCCCCTATTAAAAATATGCATTTCTCTTTTTTAAATTATATATATACAATAATTATTTATTAATAAAAGATGTTCGAAATAAATAGAAACCAATTAGCAGAATGATTATGTTTCAATAAATATATATCTAAAATTAAAAGGGTGGTCTTGAGGAGATTTCATCCTTACCCTTTTGAGTAACACCTTGAACAAAATACAACATAGGATTGCTAGTGTTGAGTTCGTGCGTTGCTAAAATTCTGTAATCTATAAACACTCAATTTCGCGCTCCAGTTGAGAAAGTAAGATACCCTCGTTGGTGTGTGTGTGCAGAGTAAGATGTCAACCTCCTCCTCTGGTCTAGTTTGCCGACGACGGGAAAGTTGGGGTTCGAATGTCAGCCGAGTGTTTTGAGATTATTTTAATTGAAGAATTTTTCGCCACTTATAATTACTAACCGCATACAGGTAGACTGATGATATGGAATACAACCCGGACGGGTAGTTATAGTTGGTGAACAAAAAAAAATGAGATTTTGTTTAACTAAAGAGAAAATAGCTTTTTATATTGTGTGTAACTTACAATTTGATTTCTTGAGAAATATAAAAACAAGTGTGAAATTAGTTCATTTATATGGGTGTGTTTTATTTTTATGAGTAGGCTACATGATAGAAGCATAAATATAAAATGTAATAAATGAGCCATATACACATAATTTCCCTTTGAATGTGAGTGTACAGTTTGTTGTGATATAGTAACGAACGAACGAAAACCTTTTAGTCTTGTGACAAGAGAGGGGGTATTAATACATCCATTAGTTTTGGTAGGGTGAATTTTATGGGATGTGACTGAATAAAAAGTTACTAGTCTAGCTTCTGAAAAGAAGCCATAAAAAATACACAAAAAAATTGTTATATATGTACGAAGATTACTTAACAATCAACCATAAAACTGTTAGCAGAACAGTAAACGAGGGTATGATCATTTTTCGTCATCACATGTTGTCATAAAATGTAATTTATTATTATTATTTGTATTTTGACAAAGTTTACTTAAAATTGCGCTCTTCATTCTACTAACCGTTCGAGCTATACGTATATTTACACTAACGATGTCGTGACTAGGTAGGTAGAATTTAGAGTAAATATACCAGCATTTGCGTGGAGGATGAGTGGAAAAAATCACCCGACTGGAATTAGAAGCGAACCCTCCTCATCAGCGACAAACCCGAGCATAGGTGTTGAGATCTTAGCACATGTATCCATAGATGATACTAATCAATAAACTTAATCATTATACCTGGCGTTACAGTTAGCTTAATCACCAAAGTAAATAATTTAATATGTTCTTACTGTAAATACAAGAAGGGAAGAAAGGTTTAGCATTTTTCTTATTGCATGTTAATAAATTATGATTTAAGAACATATGATATGGCGCAGGAATAAACTAAAAGTATAGTTTTTTTTTAACTCTCAGATACATTTTATCGTCATTAAACTTTAAATAAGTTGGGGTAAAATGAAGAGCTAGCTATATTTGTACTTTTTTTTAATAATTAAATACATTTGGCCGGAATAAATAAAACATTACTTCATTAGATAAGTTGATTTAATTTTATACATATTTTATAGTAGTAACAGTTCTTGAATATTTGTCGCGAGGATAATGTAATTTGAACAAAAAACTTTTTAAATGAAGAGAAAAAAATACTGGTCAATTTCCACGATGCCTACGATAGAACTGATAATCATACTATGTGTAAAATTTATACCAAACGTATCTATTGAAGCAATAGGGTGACCTGATGGTCTAGGAGTAAGGTGTTTGACTTCTGTGCTGGGGTCCGGGGTTCAATCCTCTGTCCCGGCAGGGATTTATCTGATTACCAAACCCTTTCTTCACCTCTGACAAGATGTGTATTAATCACAACTTGTGAATGTTGGAAATGCCAGGCCTCCACCGTGGTTCGGATTCCACGTTAAACTGTAGGTCCTTCATTTCAACTAACAATCACCCTACCATTACACATTAGCGTAAGTGCTTATAACCCAAACTGGTAGTAAGACGCCAAAAGTTTTTTACTATCAAAATTGAGGACAATATTTTAGAGATTACTGCAAACAGTTTGACAAGGTTTTTAAGTTTAAATATTCAGGAACAATATTTTAACCAGCAATAACGATATTATATAAAAAAAATTACAGTCGGGAAATTCATGCTATCACTTGGTCAGTAAGCTGTTGACATATAACCTTCTACCAAGGAATATAAAACTCAAAAGATACAAAACAATAATTTTACCGGTTGTTCTCTATGCGTGTGAAATATCCTACATGACACATAAAATCAAGTGTTAGAAAACAAGGTTTTTAGGATCATATTTGGTCCAAAAGGGGATGTGGCTACATAGTGATGAGTTGCATACCCTGTATGAGTAATCTTCACAGGACGAATAATTAAATTTCGTAATGTTACGGTGGGCAGGACATGAAACGCGAAAGGTAGAATCTAGAACCTTGTTCAGGGTACTGACTGGCAAACCCAATGGGAAGAGACTATTGAGAAGACCTAGACGTAGATAGAAGGATAACATTAAAATGGACGTGCGAGATAGAATGTAATGAGGGGGACTGGGTATGGCCACCGCAAGATAGGGATAGGTGGCGTACTTTTGTAAGTGTGGCAATGAGCTTTCAAGTTCTTAATGCCACAGATTAAGTAACACTATACAAATAAATTTATTTTAACTTGTGATATATTCCATCTCGTTTTATAAGATTATACCGATTGTAAATAATTCGTAGGCTGTAAGCAGAATATACCGTTTAAAGAAGATGTTCTGTTAATTTATCCAGCTATTAGCGACCATGACTTTAAGCTAATTTTTACCAGATCTGATACGATTGTAAAGATACGTCAAGCTAAAGTTTGACACCTAGGATTAAATACAGTGAGTCTCAGTTATTACTTTTTTAGTCACTGTAATGCCATGACAACGCTTACAAATTAATTCCCACAATCTAGTTTTAAAACTTACCGCTAGGTTCTTCTCTGTACAACATTTTTAAACTCTAAGTTAATTAACTGCCCAGGGGAGGCAGCGTTGGGCAAACTACATGCAAACCGATGATTAAAGTTAGTTTAGTTTGTGTTCTTCTAAGACCGAGAAAAAAAAAAGTGTTAAAATTTTGACAGGTGAAAACGTTATCTGTTTAAAGTAGCGCTGGTAATTCTCATTGATGATAGTTAATGTTGTTCTTTCACCCAAATGTTTTTCTTCACACACACGCTCTAAATGAATCAGGGAGAAACAAGTAATAATAAATTCCACATTATCAAGATCATTATCTCTATCCTCATCATTACGAGCTCCAAATCAACCTTAGCTCGCCTGATTTTTAATCATGGTTGAGGAAAACTGCCCATTTGAAATATCCGCATTAGATATGTGAAGTCTGCAAACGAATAGTTTGAAATGAACGAGTCTTCCAAATGACCTAGTTCACCTTTTAGAAGTGAATCGTGATTTCTCGACTTAGCTCGGTCATAGAAACAAAAGAAAAGGAAAGTATCGACACCAAACTCAATAACATTAAGTATCGGTGTCGAGGCAATAGTTACTAGATCTACTTTTACGTATTCATACGCCATATCATGTGATATGCAAATTTCAAATTTTAATATAGATTAACAATACATGTAAAATAACACTAATAATACAGTTGACCGCAAACAAATACCGGATTACACCGCATAATCGTCGTATATTTTATGCCTCGTTTTTTTGGGGGGAAAAAAGTGGGTTTACGACCATGTTGTGAAGATTTAATCCCGCAGAATAGTTTTTATATTTACCCTTTAAAAAAAAAACTTTGCACGTGAATGTATCGCTAGCAGACAATCACTAGCTTAGCTTGCGCGGGAAGATGCTAATCTTACCATATCATGCGACTTGTATTTGGTAGCTTCGCCTGCCCGCCCACTTCCCTTGCTACAAACCACGCAACTCGGCTTTCGGAAATAAATCTACTGACAATGCGCAAGTCAGCGGTAGACAGTTAGAGATATTTAGTGGTGCGTTGAGATGAGTAAGTATCGTACCTCTATTTACCTTTTAAATAATTGACGTGATGAACAGGACTGTGCCATACGACAGTAATTATTATGCGATGAAATATTGTTCGCCCAATTTTTTGGACTGAAAAAACAACGATTATTAGGTGGAGCGTGGTAGGTTTGTATAATTATTTTAAAATGCCCTTCTTATCAAAATACTACTGTACCTAGCCTCTCTACGCACCGCATCATACTACCTGTTCAGATTATACGCGTATATACTACAGTAGCCCCATGACTTCTTTGATGCTGACTGACAGCTCACAGCTGACGGCTTTGAAAAGCTTCCAGACCAAATTATGTATCCCTACGCCGAATCATACGATCTGCAAAAACATGTGTTTAGAAGCTGTCATTTCTGACAGTCAAAATTTAGGCATATACCTAAATGTTGACTGTCAGAAGTCAGCTGTGAGCTGTCAGTCAGCACCAAAGGAGCCTTGGGGCTACTGTAGCTACGTTAATGAGCTAGGGATGAGTACAGTTGAATTTAGAGGAATTGCACCAGCATTTACGTGTAAGGAGAGTAGCTAATCATTTTGTAATAAAAAACACCTCAGTACACAAGGCCGGGATTCGAATCCCGATCTCCTGGTCATCGGCGATCTAGTTTAACATGAGAGTGACGTCTTAGACCATGCGGCCACTGAATCAGGTAATATTCGTTATTAAAACATATTATTAGCACCATGTCTTACTACCCGTTCGGATTATTCGCACTTACGCTAATGTGTAATGGTAGGTAGGGTGGTTGTGAGATGAAATGGAGGACCTACAGTTTAACGTGGAATCCGAGCCACGGTGGAAGCCTGGCATTCTCCACGTTCACAAATTGTGATTAATACACGTCTTGTCAGAGGTGAAGGAAGGGTTTTGCAATCGGATAAATCTGTGCCGTGACCGAGGAATTTTAACATAATATCACTTGTATGAGCGTAGATAGTTCGCAAATGACTGAACTACAAGCTGTCCGTCGTTCGAAAAACTACTTAAATATTAGCTGTGTATTAATCGTTCGCAAATTACTGAACTACAAGTTGTCCGTCGTTCGAAAAACTACTGAAATACTATACGCGTATCAGTCGTTCGCAAATTACTGAACTACAAGTTGTCCGTAGTTCGAAAAACTACTGAAATACTATATGTGTATCAGTCGTTCGCAAATTACTGAATTACAAGTTGTCCGTCGTTCGAAAAACTACTGAAATACTATATGTGTATCAGTTGTTCGCAAATTACTGAATTACAAGTTGTCCGTAGTTCGAAAAACTACTGAAATACTATATGTGTATCAGTCGTTCACAAATTACTGAATTACAAGTTGTCCGTCGTTCGAAAAACTACTGAAATACTAGCTGTGTATCAGTCGTTCGCAAATTACTGAGCTACAAGTTGTCCGTCGTTCGAAAAACTACTGAAATACTAGATGTGTATCAGTCGTTCTCTAATGACTGAACTTCAATCTGTCTATCATTCATGAACGACTAAGCTACATACATGAGCTGCTCGGTAATTGAACTGAATCACTTTGAACTATTCTCAAGAGTGAAAGGTTCCGCCCATCTCTAATCCACAGCTTAGATGGGTAGTACTGTTCACTGCTGGGTATAATTCCAAGTGATTCAATTAAATTAAATGAGCAGTTCATTTATATAGTTAAATATTTCAGTCATTCAGCAGTTCATGTCTTACAGCCATGCCAGATTGAGATTATCATTATTATGATTTTATGCAGGGCCCGGATATGTAAACTTTTTTTTTTGCTAAACACATATAGGGTTGCCATATCCAATTTAATGAACTTAGAACTGCAAGCTGCAATATCCAGAATATTTTCGAAAAAAGAAAACCGATAATGTATTTAACGCAAAATAAAACAAGATATTTTGAGCTATGTACTTATTTATTATGTTCATAAAAGCAGTATCATTTCTTAATAAGTACTCGTAACCGTAAATTTCAATTATTTCTAAGACACAATTATTTTATTATAATGGAAATTGATAAAAATAAACTAATAAGTGTAAATTTAACGACGAAAGCCCACTTAGGGAAAGAAGAAAAATTTATGAAGAATCCAGTGCACAAAGGTGACATCTTGTAGAGTAGAATTAGTCAAAAACTCATTTTAACCCAAATTGAGTTCGTCAGTAAAAAGTTACATCTGGGGTACTAAAAACATCTTAAGGGAAACTTAAAATTTAATATATATATATTATTGTAAATATGCTGAATTAGTTATTTTGTAAAATAACCAGTGAATGTATAGAATCACCGAAAGCGATAGTTTATTTAACAAATAATAGGATTTACCTCAATTTACCAGTGATTTTATAAATTTCCCAATGCAGTTTGGCGAAAGTATGAAACATGAATTGTATTATCTAAATTTACCGGCAATTTTATAAATGTGTATGTGGATAAAAATATAGAACATGAATCCAAACTAACCTTAGTTAAAATTAACCAAATCTAACCTTGACGTGACTTTTTTAACATTCACTGGTGATTGATGATAATTTTCTAATCTCACCGGTGATTTTGTGAAATAGTAAATACATTTTTCATTTCATCTCACAATCACCCTACCATTACACATTAGCGTAAGTGCGTATAACCCGAACGGGTAGTAAGACGCGGTGCTAATAATAATAATAATAATAATAATAATAATAATAAATACATTTTTTACCTTGCCCAATTGAACCAGTGGCTTTTGTAGAATAACCGGTGACTGTACAAACTCATCCCATTCAGCATATATATCATATAAATGTTTTATAAAAATTGAATTTTTTAATAATACAATTGAAAATAAAAATATATGTTTATAAAGCCAATAGTTTATTAGCTATAAGTAAATATATATTTATCTGGGTTGTTCCATTTTCTCAATGTTTCTGTAACAGTGTAAATTATTTAATTTATGCCCTTTGATTGAGTGTTTATCCAAATATGTATATAATCTCGTTTAACAAATCTTACGAGTTTTTAGTTTTAAGACAAAATAGAGAGAAAATATGTGCAGTGCACCGTAACATTTATTTTACTTCCACGTCTAACATCTTGGTAATGAACAGTTCCAGGCTAGTTGTATTTTGGTTATATCAATATTACTAGTAGTTTTACCCCATTTTTCTATTGCGTAAGCCATGTTAAACATACGGACAACAACTTTATGGCAGTCAATATAATTTGAAACAAAATCTTACCCAACCAACGATGTGATATATTGACAAAAAAAAAAGAGCTTATCGATCGATAATAAAATACTCTATTCAATAAATGAACTATGTCAGCAGACGTTTATTTTAAATATTATGTCACGCCCAAGAGAGATGCTAGCTTATACTTCGATTTTAGTTATTTAATCGCAATAATCTTTGGTTGGGTGTTTTAGGTTTTTTCGTCCACCTATACAAAATTAAAATTCTACCATGTTAGTTTAGTGGGAATTCCAAACTTCTAGCTTTAATGTTAATGATCAATTTGCCAAATTCATCTACGATTAAAATATATTATTTATTAATTAATAGCTTTTATATTTTTACTGGCTACTATTTAAAATAAGAATGTTGCGTCCCTACGAGCGGTAGTATGAAGTATTGCCCAAAAGGGTACAGCTCATGTCTCAAAATCCCCCCCCCTCCCCCCTTTTCACTCTTAAGAGCAAGAGCGCTGAGAGTTTCTTCTGGTCTGTATTTCGCAGGAAAGTTGATTTGAGAACTAATTACATGAGAAAGAAAGGAAAGAAAAACCCTTCTTGAAGGTTTTTCTCGATTAGCAAGCCACTCTGGAAATCCAATTATGATTTCCGGCCGTAGAGATGTCCTCTTTGGGGGTGAAGAGGGCAGGTCAGGCGAGAAATTCTATCTTGGAGTACTGTAGCTTCGCGAGTCTTTCAATTACGTAGAGGACACCTCCATACAGCAATGTCTTTGTTTTAGCATCACGTTTTACTATAGTTTAATTATTCTGTTTGTTTGATCATAGAAAGAGGTTATAGTTAGGGTTATTTTAATAGTAATGATAGTATCCATCAAAATTGGGGCAACTGCAGATCAAATGGCCTGACGTAAAAATATATATAATTGTCGGACAATGAAAATTGATCTGTAGTCTGTATCTATGCATGTTTACAAGAATTTTAGAGGTAAGGTAGTCGCATTTGCGAGTAGGAGAGGAAAATCCTTCCTACTCTACGCGGATCAACCTTTGGCTTTGGTAGTTTAATTGGAAAATATTTTGTTGTCCACTAAGCTTTGAAATAAGCGAATACTTTTATCGTCATGGTAGAAAGGAGAGTAAAACGAAACGGGTAAAGAAACTGGGAGGTGGGAGAAACTCCGATACAAAATGGAAGATTGTTGCTTCAGATAGTTTTAGTAGACAGATACTTAAATCTCTTTGAAGCGGTCGAGCGCCTACGATTTGAAAAGGTTTCTTGTTCCACGTGGCTGGATTTTGCCAACCACACTTACGCCAACAAGAAGAAGCGCCCAGTTTTCGCAGAACCGCACACAGAGGTTTTTTTTTAATTCATAAATATGGCGTCCTAGATGTGAACTTGTACAACATCGTCAAGTGGTCCTGTATAAATAAACGCAGATGGGTTATTTCTGGCAGGTTTACAGCAAATGAAGTTGATGGCGGAGGCTGCGCGCCATGTGTCGTTTGGACGTGATCCAATCGAGCCATTCAGAATTAACCATAGTCTCCGGGCCACAACTGCCTCTTGGGGGGGCACAAATAAAACAACTGATTCTTGGGGGACCTCCCCCAGCCCCCAAACAAGAAGGTAGTATCTACTTCCGGGGGTAAACTGGGTGTATAAGAGTTGATGTGTATTTATTTGAAGATACACAAAAATCTTTTTTTTTAGATAGTTTCTCCAAGTGGTGTCATTTTATTTATTCTTTGAGCTTCTAAACTACTGTCAATTAAAAGTAGACCAGTCACTATTATTTCAAGTAAAGACTAGCAAGCCACCAATATTTCATTCAAATGAGTACAGGCTCGTATTAATCTGCACATGAAATACGCTTTATTTAAGTACATGTGAAAAAGTCTCTACTATTTCAAATAAATATGAGCAACCTACCACTATTTCAAGTAAATATGAACAAGCCCTTAATGTATCAAGTAAATGTGAACCAATTTAAGCTATTTCAAGTAGACAACATGTAAACAAGCCTCCAACTATTTCAAGTGTTAGAACAAACATTGACCGGGGAGGCGGGGGGGGGGGCCCGGCACACATGGGAAANGGGGGGGGGCGCTGCATCACTTGTGAAACGTCAGTGATCGGAAGGAATAACCCCCCACTCTGATATATTAGGTGGAAGGACGTAGTTTACCACAAGTTGGAGATTAAACAGGCCTAACTTTCATAATGGTATGGCATTTAGTACGTAATTGTCTTACAAAGTTGTGAACCCACATTTTGGGAAGGAAAAATGGTTCATATCCGTTTAGATATTTTTTAATTTCGATATTCATTGTGTTATGTTTCTTAATTAAGGGGAAGGGAACGTAAGTTGAGGTGATTATTATGTTTAGTTTTCATTTTAAAAAAACTTTTTTAGTTTAAATAAATCAAATTTTTATTAGAGTAACTACGTTAGTTTAATATTCTACGTCTAGTTATACTAACCCTTATTGAATAAAATTCCATAAGTATCATGGCATTAAGCCAAGGAATTTGTAGATAAAAATGTTATCAAACTACGCAATTATAACAAAAAATATTCAAAATCTGTTGAGGTATCTATTGGAGAGATGAATTTTTGTTCATCAAATCTGGGGGGGGGGGGGGAGTTTTATTTTGTTTCCATTGCATTCCACCTTGAATGGGGTT
>CABEEJ010000179.1:329864-373945 GCA_901482245.1 Timema douglasi
GGGGGGGGGGGGGTATCTTAATTCGTGTTCCATTGCATCCCACCTTAAATGTGATAGGACCTGCATCGGTGGGCACGCGGTCTAGATGGCAAGTCTTAAATCAACATAAATAAGCTTGTTGACGTTGTCCGCAATACATGTTTGCGGAAACCCTCGACAGCTCTTACGTTACGTGAGCGTTAAGGCCAACACGATGATTCCAAATTGAAAACCCCAACGGTGCGTTAGGTGAACTCTAGGTGCATAAGCTGTCCGCGGCGCAAGATTTATAAAAGAAGTGGGGGCTGGTTCCTGTCTCGAACCTCGGACGTGTTTGTTAATACAGTCTACGTAAGATAAACAACGTACGTCAACCTTCCCGTGGGATTGCGCGCAAACTACACGGCTTCTCTAAACAGTTTCTGATTATTTTTACTTCCGAATTTTAGAACTCGAGAAGATTTAGCACCATTTTATTTATTTGGACGAAGATGAGACGCTTCGTTGGAACCGTACACACACATTTCTGGTCAATATTGTTAAAAAAAAATTTTTACTTTCTCATATAGAGTAAGTATCGTAATTGTGAAAACTTTTAATAGCTATTTAATGCCTCCTAATCGCGGTCTTTGAATTCTGTCTGTCCTTCTGTATGTATCTCTATAATCTTGGGAATATGGTTGGAACGGCTTAGTGGGCTTAGTTCAAATTTGAAATGTTGTATAGATAATGCATCGAGGTCAGATCGTTATTTTGATTCTAACTCTTAAAACGAAAGGTGGCTTACTGATTTTTGTAAAATTAATAATCTTTTGAGAATGGTTTTAACGATTTTGTTTATAAGGTGGATCCATATTTTAAAAATAGCGAACGTTGATAGGTCAACTTTCCATGTGTTCCCTTTAGTTTAAAGGTAGTCATCCATTCCATAGACGCACGCAGGTGCATTTCCTCTAAATGATACCTTTCTTATCCCTACTTAATTAGTGTGAATAGCCTAAACAAGAAGAGAGACATGGGCACATAATATCCCCCCCCCCTTTTTTTTTAGCAACATTACCCATTTAGGTTGTAGACTCTACGCGTATGCACTAATTATTGTGAATATAATAGGTGTGAGGAAGGTTGAGCCTGCATCCGCATTTGTGTGGAGGGAGAGTGAGAAAACGATTTAGGGAAAACACTTCACTGTATACCCGACCGTAATTCAAACCCAGATCTTCTCATCATCTGCAGAATCGAGTCCATTATTCGGTTAATCGGCCATGAGATAGGCTATTAGATAAAAAAAAAGGTAGAGAATGAGACCCAAACTAGAGTTAATGAATGAATACATCTAATGCGTGACGACACAAAGTAAATTCCGTTTTCATTGAACCCAAAGCAGTTTCTATAAAATAAAACAGTGGTCACCATTAAGACTATCATTTATTTGTTTTCACTTCGAAATAATACTGCTAGAAAGATGTGTTTTATGCGAGTATTTGCTGTCGCCCAAGAATCTAACTCATTCCGTATAAAAAAAAGGATAGTTAACCTGAGGCAGTCTAGGGGTAAAGTGGAAAGGTAACAGGAGAATATATTCTTCTACTGCGTGGCTGGCGGCTTGAACAAGCGATCCCACAAGACCTGCTTATTGTTATAACAGGATACGAGAGGTAAATGGAATACAGAATCGTCTTTGAGAGCACGCTATGTAATACAAAGCCATTAATTTAATGTTTACAAGATGATTGTATCAACATTTAGTTTGGAGACTAACACAGAATGAACAACATTATTAATGTGACCTTTATGAGTGCAACAATGAGCAAGACGTGTAATTTAGCAACAAGGTATTAACTGTGCTCTTCGTCTTACTAATAAGGCAGAAATGAGTAAGTTGAATCTTAGAGTAACTGCACCTGCATTTACTCTGAGTTTGAGTATAAAACCGAGTAGGTGTTGAAAGGGGGCCTCTTTACACCCTAACTATCCCATTATGGACATACGACGATGTCGTCTTAACCTGCTTGTCCCCCACAAAAAATCAGACTAAAAATATCACTGTAAGATAAATATTGATGATAAAATTACCATGGTTTGTACACACATGTTATTAATAAAATTGAATTATAGTAAAATATTTTATTTTGAAAATATCATTATAATAATATGTACAAGTATTTGTTCCTGGCTGGGTTGGTGTAGTGGTTTGAACAAAATGTATGTCTTTGTCTTCTGTTCAAATACAGATATGCATATGGTGAATATTCAAGAATATTTGTATTACTATGAGTATAGAATATAGAGTATAGAACTAAATATATGTTTATTCTGATTGCAGATGTACCCAGGGAACAATCTGTGTCGATCATGCTAAATGGAGAGGAGTCTGAACTTTGGTTTATTAATGTCGCAAATCCCAAGGTTAGTTTTAATATTTAGCACCACGTCTTACTACCCGTTCGGGTTATACGCTTTAAGTACTAATGGATTAGGAATTGGGAAGGTTGAATTAGAGGAAGTGAACCCGCATTTGCGTGGAGGGAGAGTGGAAAACCACCCCCAGTTCACCCGACCGAGATTCGAACCTCGATCTCCCCGTCCTCAGCAGTCGAACTCAACACGACAAGCGAGTTAGCCAAGTACGCCACCGAGGCGGGTCCCCAAGGTTAGTTAATGTGCTGGTTGTCTCGATAATAATGTGCCTCAACAATTTATTCTCTCGAGTATAGAAACCTGCTAGGAATCTTGAGATACGTAGGTGTAAAAAGATATATATTCTCTCCTTGCAATTGTGGGAACATATTGTCTAAAATAGATATTATTCAGCCCTGTTAAATGTTTATCCTCGCAACAGGTAGTAAAAAGTAGAGCAAAAACAAAAGGTACCACAGCCTTGCTGTAAAAGAGTTACTGACTTTGCATCTTACAGCTTTTCTAGGGGTAAGGTGCTAGGAGACTTTTGTGCTGGGGGTCCAGGGTTCAATCCTCAGTGCCAGCACAAATTTATCTCATTGCCAAACCCTTCCTTCACCTTTGACAAGACGTGTATTAATCACAACTTGTGAATGTGTGGAATGCCAGGCCTCCACAATGGTTCGGATCCCACGTTAAACTGTAGGTCCTCCATTTCATCTCACAATCCCCCTACCATTACAAATTAGCGTAAGTGCGTATAACCCAAACGGGTAGTAAGACGCAGTACCAATGATAACACAGCCTTGCTGTAAAACGGTGAATTACTCAATCACCCTGTGATGTCATTAGTCGTTAGTTTTGTCAAAGTAATACCAACTTGCATGCACTTGACTAGAACTGTGCATTAATCATTCTGGCTTTCACAGATAGTGAAATGTAATGGTTTGAACTATCCAGAGTTTAAAATTATAACGGCAATAACTCTAAAGTTAATCATTCCAAATTTGGAAATGTTGGAGTAAGTTCACTTTTCATAATTAGTCTAATAAAAACCAAATTTAGTAGTCATATTTATAGCGATCAAAGAGGCTTTAACTGATAAATGTCTTTAAATGCTATCTAGTAAATTTCTAGCCCGAAACATGATTTGAAATTCTTAATTTTACAACATTACGGTTTAAAATAAATCAACAGTTCATACCAAATTTATCCTGAAAAGGGTCTATCTATATCTGTGTCAAGTTTTTGGTCATTATTTATGAACTAGTTGATTACCAAACCCTTCCTTCACCTCTGACAAGACATCTTGTGAATGTTGGGAATGCCAGGTCTCCACTGTGGTTCGGATTCCACGTTAAACTGTAGGTCCTTCATTTCATCCCACAATCACCCTACCATTACACATTAGCATAAGTGTGTATAACCCGAACGGGTAGTAAGACGCGGTGCTAATAATAATATGAACTAGTTCAAACCTTATCAAGAGGATAAACATGTGAAGTAGCCTTCTTTATCAATAATAAGTTGTGAGGTTTTTTGGTGAACCTTGCATTACTAGCTATCTTCAAATTGCACTAATATGGTGGGGGAGTGGTGAACCATTTATATACACACACACACCATCTTCACCTGACTAGGATTAGAATATGAGTTAGTTGCATTTAGCTGTGTTAATGCGAGCAGCATAGTGTCCTTGACATTGGATCATTAACAAGTTGTTCATATGTGCACAGATGGAGATGGACCGAGTTAGTCCCCCTGATGCTTTTGTAGTAATGTACTCGGTGATCGACAAGGCAAGCTTCCAGAGGGCAGAAGATGAACTGGCGAGACTCCAGGACTGGGGTTTAATGAGGTCTAGACCCGCCATCCTTGTGGGAAACAAGGTGGACTTGGCCCGCAGTCGGGCAATCTCCACGCAAGGTACCAGGAAACTCAAATTGTTTATGGTTCCTATACTAGATATGTGATGAATTTTGTTTCATACAACTTACAACAAAATATTTAACACATCTTACTACCTGTTAACGTAATATACATACATAATTACTCTTGTGGGTTAAGGATTTTGGAAGTAATTTGCACGGAAAGAGAGTGAGAAACCATTTAGGGATAGCCGACCTGATCCAATCTCCATGTCATCAGTAGGCCAGTTACAATAGTGATGCCTTAGACTATATGGCCATTGAAGAGGGTAATACCAACAGTCATTATGAAAATAAAATAACATAAATTAAACTGTGGTGAATTGAGAGTATGTCTTAAGTCTCTTTATCTAGTAGAATTATGTTAGTTTTCTTGCCCGACCAAATAAATGTTAAGAGATTTTGTTTCAGACGGGAAATGTCTAGCATGCACTTATCGAGCAAAGTTTATCGAAATATCTGTGGGAATTAGCCACAACATAGATGAGCTACTAGTAGGTATTCTCAACCAAATCCGGCTAAAGCTAGCCAACGCAGAGAGGGAGACCTCGGCACACTGGTATAGAAGTCGTGGTGTGGTGCGTGCCAGCATGAAGGCCCGCCAAATGTTCACATGGATCTTCGGCAAGGAAGATTCCAAATTTAAAAACTGTGAAAACTTGCACATGTTGTAGTGTTAACGATGTGACAGACATTATGTGAAAAAATAAATAAAGGCAACCTCATTGAGTATGTTTCTAATGTATTGAAAGAAATGTTTTATTCTATGGCATAGCCAATAATTCAGATTTAGACAAGAAGGTTTTGATAGTCCTCAATTATCATTTTGGACGTTGCAGTGCTTTATGCTGTCAATAGTACAGATTATATGAGGGAAGGATTCTGGCCATGGGAAAAATCATAGATGGCATACTACACGAAACAGCAAAGTGCTTTTTAATTAAAAGAATGATTAGCTGTGCTAACCATAAATAACTTTTTTAACAATGGCTTGAATAATTTTAAATCTATAAAGCCAAAGTGATGATAGGTTAAACAATGTTGCTATTATTGGTACCAATGCACTGAAATGGTATGTTGATTAGATTGTTGAATCTGGCTTTGTGTATGTATAGCTCTCCAAGACTCATTGCCTAAATAGATATCTGGAATATTAACACTGTATGTCCTGAAGGATAATACCAACATTTTACTATGTTAATGGTGTTACTTTAAATAGATAATCTTGGTGTACAGATACCAGAAGGTGGTTCTAGTGACTTTTATAGCCAGTAGAGTATTGTAAATACACTTATGGCACACACCTTCCTTGTCTGAATCTGAATCTCCGTGGAAAGTATGTTTTTAGTTTGATTATGTCTTAAAAAGTTGACAAAGGATCATGTAAACTAGAATGAATGATAAATATAGAACAAAGGTATTGTTTTTATCTTGCTCTGTTACATAATTGTTTATTTACATGTGAGCTACAAATATCAAAAGCACTGAACAATAAGTTTTGGAATGGCTTAGTAACTGTAGGGTCACGAAGCATGTGCTTGGTCAATTAAAAAATTGAACTCTAATTTTGTTTAACACACCATATGGAGTGAACTTCTGTTACCATTCTATTATTTGATAATAAATTCTTGCCTGGCAAGATTGTATGATCAAAGCTCTTCCATGTATTTATTGACAACCTTTATAATTTATTATTTTGAAGTTTGAAAGCAAATATTCTTCAGATGTTGAAATATAGTTGGTGGTAACTCCTTAAATTTCCATTAATGTGTGATGGCATTGCACTTATCTGGGAGGTCTAACCTTTGGTGCATTGAATTAGTTATCAATATGATGAAACAGGTAGTGTAATGGCAATTAAGATTCCTTTGCATCAAGCCAGTTTCTTTAGCTTAGTAAATGCAGTGCTGCTTTCTTCCTGGTTGGCTAACAACCAGCTAAATTTCCATAGAAGACTGTCTAAGAGGTATTATTTACATAAACAGTAGTATAGGATCGGCTGCATTTGTTATGTTAGTACCCTGAACTGTGATCTGTTTTATAGCCATGTAAACTGGTATAGTACTATCACTGGAAGACGGCTTGACTTTAACATTTGAGTCAATCGCTGTAGTGTCGACCTTTGGTTGTTGTGGAGGAAAAGAGAAGGTAGCTGGGAGTGTCTCATTTATGAGTAGGTGTGCACAAACTGGCAGGCTTGGCCTTTCTGACTTTGTAAGTAGTCTTTGGCCCAACTCCGTGATTATTATTGGCAGCACATCTTGCTACCTGTTTTGGTTCTGTGGTGGAGGGCCTACAGTTTAACATGGAATCTAAACCACAGTGGTGGCTTGGCAATCCGATAAATCTGCACTGAGGCTCCGTAGTTATGATGGCCGCATTTAGAAACATATGGCCTGGGCTCACACTGAACAGATTTATTTATTTGGAGTGTGGTGGCAGTGCTTTGGAATTCTGTACAACTGTAATTTTAGAATTGAGAAACGCTAAAATAGATCTGTATTTGAGCATGTGCAAAGGGTCACTGAATTGAAAGATCAAATTTGTGATGCTTTTAACATGTGGAATAGACGATAAAAAATACCAGATATTTTATACCCTGTGCCATATCGAGGGCTAATAGCCAAATAGTTGCGCTTTATGATTTTCTTAGAATTGCCTGCTTTTGGATAAATACTCATGCCCCTACCACTAAGCCAGTTGAGGTCAAACCAAGAAAAAGTAGGATTTGACCCTGAATGGATGGGGTATGGCTAATTATTAGGGAAGTTTCTTTATTGGTTTTTTACTCTTCCGGTTTTAAAACTTGTTATCCTTTCATGAGCTGCTAAGTACAGATGATTACTTATTCCATAGGTGATTAGCTCCTTTCTTTGCTTCAAGGCAGACTTTTTTTTTTAGAGGCGGCTCTGGTATGGAAAACTGAGATGAGAGGGCTTGTGGGCTATATTAGTGCTGCCACCTGGTGGCGGTGATCTTCGACAGGCCAAGCTTGTGATAGTGTTGGGGTCTGTCTCAGCAATGCAAAGATATATATGTTAATCATAATTTAAATAAACATTAAATATTAGCTTGACACATTATAATTCTGTAGACAAGGTAATATAAAATATATTCCAGGTTGCATTAACATTTTTATATTAATTTTCAAAATGAAGTACCAGTATCTATCTTTGTGAGAACATAAAGATGAATGATTTTTTTTGTGAAAGTAATATTGGCATTGTGCCATCTTCCATGTTTAAAACATTCAAGATACAGATACATATTTTTTATCTTAGATTCTACTAGGGCACATAAACATGGCTAAGGTTAAATGAGGGACCAACATAAACACGCATTTAAATCAAATAGCCAAAACTATTATTTATACTTTTTAGTGGCCTTTGGCTTAGTACGTCATTGCTGTCCAGGATTCGTCCCGTACCCATGGTCATTCTTCACTCATGGTACGGGACGAATCCTGGATAGCTCAGTGGTAAGAGCAATGACGTACTAAGCCAAAGGTTCCAGGTGTCAATTTTCAGAAGAAGGTGGCTGGATTCACTATTAAAAAAAACACTTTTTTTTTAGAGGAAATACATATAGCCAACAACCTCGATCTCCCTGCCTCAGCCAAACATGCTAAATTATGTGAGCATTGTTGTGGGTTGTAAATAATATTTATGTCAAGAATTTTACACAAAATAATAGAAAGGAAGCTGTTATTTGATTAAGGAAAAACATACATTTATAACTCAATAATGGTTAAAAACAGATAGTATGGTGCTTGCTATATTTGTAGGTTTGTTCATATGATAAGATAACCAATTTTATGATTTATCCGGAGAATATACAACTGACCTTTTGTTAAATACTTCCTTACACCTAAAAGCAACATTGAAGAAAACCAATAGAATATTCTTTTTGACCTGAATACATGACATTTTTATAACTGTTGTAGGATAGAAATTATAATTCAACAAAACGTTTTAGAGAGGTGGAAAGAGAAAGAAAATACCTTTGGGAGCCACAATAGATTTCCCCTCCCCTTCCCATTTGTTCTTCAATTTAAAATGATAATCTATGTTTTAAGCTTAAAAATATATATATACAGTTTTATGAAAAATTTTATCTAAAACTTTTCATTCAGTTCATACTTTTTGAGTCCGCTTGTGCAAACATTAGTTATATGCAAGATCGATTTGTTCATTTTATTTCTTGTTATATAATGACCATATTAAGTGTACAGATAAATGTTTGAATAAGCTTAAGATTAATATTCTTTACAAGTTAAGAGATAGTCATAAAAACATTATTTCCTAACATTTAGTCCCAGGCCAGACTAATTAAAAGATGCTGCTGTAAGTTTCAAGAAATTGTGTGTCAAAAAGTGCACCTGCAGCTAGAAAAGTTGAATATGACATGTATGTGAATTATATGGGTAAAATTTACCACATGCAATAATAAAACTCTTTTAAGTACAAATAATATATTTGGGGTAAAAAGATATGGTCCTTTGTGTTGCATGAAATTCTTAGCAATGTATTTTTTACCAACACCTAAAACATAACGCAAACTTAAAGTATAATTCTCAACAAAATTAGATTAAATGTTGGTGGTAATATGATTTGATTTTTCCAACACGGATGAGTGTTGGCTATAATATTACCTATTTAACAAGTTTGAAATTTCTATGAACTCCTTGTTAGATCCTAGTAAAATTAGCAAGATTATTTACTGTTTTTAAAATCAGTTGTGAGGCCCCAATATGTGTTTGGGGATGGTAATAATAAGGAATTACACATTATAGAATATTTCTAAAATTGGGTCAATAAATTGAATGATTGAACTTAATTAGCTATTTTAATTTTAAGAAAATAGTATTGACATGGATGTTCTGAGTACCATCATTTATTTTATTATATAATAAGTAGAGTTAGCGTCTTGGAAATATGATTATTTAAATTAAATTTCAAAAGTTATAAGAAATTTTTTTTTTGTATTTTGTTATATTTGGAAGAAGGTGGATAGAAGGAATGAAAAGATCACACTTTACATTGCTGGTAATGGCCGCCTTTGGAAGAAAATTTATTGTCACCATCCAATCCCTTAAATTAGGTTTCATTCTATTGGATCCCGTCAGGAGGAAATTGGTAAAGAATGATATGATGGGTGGTAATAATTGATTTTCTTCAAGTGGCAGCAATGTGAAGTGTGTTCTTCTTTTCATTGTAAAAGCCATGTTGTGTTTGTTCTCTTTTATGTTTTTATCCACCTTTATTGTACCTTCTTACAAAAACTAAAAAAATCAAATTTATTTTATTTTAAACTTGAATGAGTCATTATCAAAACTTACATGACTAAAGTCCCAAATAAAAGACCAATAACATATACAATAATAAGTGTTATACTATTTAGCATTATTTGGAGTAGTTTTAAATTCAAAAACTAACAGTGCCTTTTTAATAAATTTGTTTATGTTAATTTCTGTCAAATACTGTAAACCTTTTAATTGTGTAACATAAATGAACAATGTATTATTAATGTATGTCACATGTATTTAAGGAAAAAAATAAAGACAATGCTAAAGTTTAAATTTATGTTTTCAAATAAGATTGATCAAGAATTTGAAACTTCAAAAGAAATATAA
Organism: Timema douglasi; assembly: GCA_901482245.1. Classification (NCBI taxonomy): domain Eukaryota; kingdom Metazoa; phylum Arthropoda; class Insecta; order Phasmatodea; family Timematidae; genus Timema; species Timema douglasi. Next base: position 339,804 of record CABEEJ010000179.1, read on the forward strand.
GTAAATGCAGACTATATAATTATATTTAATGGACACCAATTACTTTTTTTCTTTAGTTTTAGAATACAAAATAAACATTGATTTCAATTGTTTTAAGTGTAGTAAATCCTAAGACTAATCTTATTAGAGATCTGTGTTCCTTTACAAACATCATTAAATGACTAATAGTAAGCAAAACTGCACCTGTGAAATAAATAAGTCATAAAATCACTTACTAAATCTAAAACAGAATTTGGTAGGATGAAAAACTGAAAATGCTTTTTTTTTCCTCCTTTAGAATCAACAAAAATAATACTAACATACCCTCAGTAATATTTTTCCAACTATTAGAATGAAACAAAATTTTCTATATGTGCAATTATTACATACATAGAGCAATTCTTCTTCCATATTTTGTTTGAGTCAAGGATAGGATAAAAGTTACTTTGAACCCGTTTCTAGCCATTGCTTGCCTTTTGGTTTTAGCTTTGAGTCAAGGATTCTTTGACGGTTTTGTTCTTCCTCTTTCTGCAAACGGTTGTGGCGTTCCACGGCGAAATCCATTTCTTTGCAAAATTTCACAACAGTTTTCTGAAATTTGAAACTAAACATAATATTACATACTTACAATTTTAAAAGTCTTAATTCCACAAACAGAAAATGCTTATTACTTGCACATTATTAGGGAAAATATTCATGCTATGTATTTGATGAACTCACCGCAAACTCGCGCTGTTTGAGCAATCGTGCCTGTTGGCCAACACCCAATGGGGCTGTTCGTCCGTCTTTGTATGAAAAGTCTGGTAAATTTGTAAGTGGCCCAAAACCATTGGGGTTTGCACACAAACCGTTCCTAAGTAAATATACACATACAATTAACTTTCCTATACATAATTTGACTAATATGATGCTAAAAATAATTACAATATAGATTCAAAGGTATCACCTAATGGGTTTGCAATGGGTTATCAAACAAACTTGAAGGGGGGAAAAAACTTTTAAAAATGAACACAAAATTGACAGAGGGAATGATAAGACCTGTAATGATATAAACAGGGGGCAATGGAAGGAAAAGAAGAAAAAAGGTTTTGTCCTGTGCAACAAACATTTTGATTAAATGTGTTACTTCAGTTAGTAAACCCTCTAAACTTAGGCGGTTCGGGGTGTTGTAATTTGATGTTTGCATCAAATGAGTCCCTAATATATTTTATTTCACTCTAGTTTACTAGCTAACAAGGTCTCTAGAAAATAAAAGGCACTTCAGTGAGCCAAACATTGATAAATAACAACACCAAAATTAAGTTTCAATTGAGATGGTTAAAAAGTGTGATAACTTGACTTTTTTTTTATCTAACAATTAGCCAATTAGCATAGCCACTTCAACTGCTGAACTGAATTTTTTTTCTATTGAGTCTATTTGTTTAGGTACTATGCTTATGTACTAATTATGCTAATGAGTTAGGAATGAGTAAGGTTGAATTTAAAGGAAGTGACCCTGCATTTGCATGAAGGGAGAATGGAAAACCACCCTTAGTATACCTGACCAGGATTCGAAACTCAATCCCTCTGTCGTCAGCAGTCTGGTCTATTGCAAGAGTGACACCTTAGACCATGTGGCCACCGAAGCAGGTATCTGAACTGCAATGATTCTAATAATGTTAAATAAAGCAAGCAAGATTATAGCTTTTACTATTATTCTGTGAGCTGCAAAATAGGTGCCCAGTTCATGTCCCTTTACAGCAAAGTGCGCCTCCCTTCATATAATATATTTTGAGCTGATTCTTGTCCTGACACCCCCCATTATTATAAAAATTTTGGCCGCCCTAGGCAACTGCCTACCCAGCTCCTCCCCCACCCATGATAATTAATTCCAAATATTTGAGTTTGTGCAACACCTAATGAGATAAACGGGAAAGACTACAGTTCTTTCATTGAGCACTGCACCTTGCTACCATTTTGGACAATTTGCATATTTACACTAATTGGGTAGGAATGAAGTTAGGATTCAAAGGAACTGTACCCAAAATTTGTATGGAGAGTGAGTGGAAAACCATTTAGGAACAAATACTCAAGTACACCCAACCAGGGTTCGATCCTCAAATCTTCTTGTCACCGGCAATCCAGTTTAATGCATTAGACCTCTTTGTCTCCCAACCTTTATTCAGAGGATGCCCCTCCACTCGAAATATCATCAAATCTGCCACCTCTCTAATTCTTGGGATGATAAGAGATCTCAAAAGTTATGTTTTCTAGACACTTATTTATTTTATACAAAAACCAATGTAACACTACATGGTGTCTATTAAATTTGACCAATGAAATCCCCGACCTTTTCCCTGATTTTCCCTGATCATTTCCTAAAATTCCCCGACTAAAAAAGTATGTCACATCCTTACTAAGTCGCCGCTCCCCTCCCTCCACCTTCGTTTTTCTATTAATCTTTTTGTTAATAATAATAATAATAATAAGTTTTAAAAATTGAATTAAAATTGTTTACTAGGAATTAAAAACATATTACACAGCTACAAACAAAAAAATGACATAATTTACTGATTATTGTATTTCATATTTTGAGTAAAATATCATTTTCCCGGATTTTTGTTGTGATTTACCAAATTCCCGACTTATTCCCGTTTTTTCCCGATCACTTCAAATTCCCGGCTAATTCCCGTTTTCCCTGATTTTCCCGGATGGTAGACACCCTGCACTAGGACCATAATTGTACAAGGAAAAAACTACTGAAAATTAGTGTGATGGTTGACACTGTTGTCTTTGTCAGTTCTTGAATATCGGGTTTGATAGTGCAGACCCCATATCATTTTCCACTTCAAATCGACAACACCGTTTAGTATTTAATAGTCAGAATGAAAGATTTGGTGGTGCTTCACATGGCTGCAATGGTAGCTAAGGGGGATGGTAAATAAAATTAGGAGAATCGTAACTATTACAAGTTGTAGGCAGTGTTTCAAATACCACAAGAACAGGGATTGAAATAAAAAAAATCTTCAGTTCTTAGCTGATTTTTAGCGCAATTTACTCATCGTTCCACACCGCTCAAGTTGGGAGCCAATGGATTAGACCATTCAACTGCCTAAGTATTAAAATATTTCTCTTAAAATTCTTAAAAGTTAAGAATATTCAAATGGGAATTAGACTATTACCCATAAACCTATGAATTCCAAATCTCAAATTTGTATCTTATAAAGTATTGTAAAAATAAAAGGTTTAATTAATTATATTCATCCTTAAATTCTAAAGAAAATAGAATTAGAAACTAAATGTTAACATGTTTCTATATAAATGCATTAATTATAGGGTAGTTCTATTTGAAATAGCTTAGAGGTGATTGCATGAAAGTTTTTGAAAATTCTTATTTTCCAGTATAACATACAATTTTTAAAATGCATTTGTATTGTTTTTTTCATTACAGCCATTTTTCCTATAGGTCCGACACAAAGTTTGACAAATTTGTGATGTTTACTGAAACCTGAATAACTTAGGAACTACTCTACTCACTTTGGTGGCCACATGGTGTAAAGCGCTAAATTGTTGATGGACAGGGAGATTGTGGTTCGATCTTGGTCAGGTGTACTCAGGGTGGGTTTTTTTATATGGTTTCCCACGCTCTCTTCACACAAATGCAAGTACACTTCCTCTAACCCAAATGAGAAGTAACACAAGGTGCAAACAAAAAACCAAAAACATCAACAAATTAGGAACTAAAAGAGTTTTGGACAGAAACTATTCTACTGCCCTTAAAGGGAATTACATTTAATTTAATTATAAGTTTTATCCAACTGCAACCTGATTGGCTGAAATAATTAGAGCGTTCCCCCTCTTATTTTATTAAGTCCTAACTATGCAATGAGCATAGCTGCTCACTCAAATATACGGATAGATAGCATTAATACATATAATTAAATGGTTGATTAATGGTTTCACCTCTGATTAATAATGATAATAATAATATTTAGCACCGCGTCTTACTACCCGTTCGGGTTATACGCTTTAAGTACTAATTACACTAATGGATTGGAAATTGGGAAGATTGAATTAGAGGAAGTGAACCCGCATTTGCGTGGAGAGAAAGTGGAAAACCATTTAGGAAAAACCAACCCCAGTTCACCTGACCAAGATTCGAACCTCGATCGCCCCGTCCTCAGCAGTCGAGCTCAACACGACAAGCGTGTTAGCCAACTACGCCACCGAGGCGGGTCACCTCTGATTAAGTTTGTTTTATAATTAGGTTGGGCTTTGTAACTAATACACAGTATAAGATCTATGAAACAAAAATTCCTATTGAAAAATTGGTATTTTTTAAGATCTTAAATTCTTAAATCCTTAATATCCCTAAGAATTTTAAGTATTTGAGGTTTCAAAAGTCCCATCCCTTAATTAAATATATTAGTATAAAAAAAATGCTCAATTTGTTTTTTAAGTAAAATTAATTGTACCTTTTCCTCCAGTCAAGATCAATACTTCTCACACTTGAGGTAGTAAAAGAAGCTTTTACAATGGAGACTCTAGCCCCTGAAAATATACACAGAGAATAACATTTTTTTCATCAAATAAAAGTGTAAATATGTTTATTAAAAATATCATTTCATTTTTATATGTGACTTAGCTTACCTCACTCAAAAAAGTAAGCCTATTTTAATTCATTTAGCACCTATAGCACAATTACAATGGGTGAGAAAAATAAAAGAAAACAAATTATGCAAAACATATTTCAATTGTCCTTTAGTTAGTAATCTATTAATTATTCCATCACATAGTCTCAAAAAAAAAAGCAGTTTCAAATTCAATGGCACTATATGACATTTTAAATGAAATAGCTACTCTAAATTGTATTTTAGTGATCCTTCTTAGATCTCTTAACTTTTATTTTTTTAGAACCACATCTTATTACTTGTTTATGTTTTATATATATATATATATATATATGTGTGTGTGTGTGTGTTTGGACTTAGTAAAAAATTTTATGGNCCCTCTATGAATCCGAGCGGTATTCGAGCCTCAATCTCTCATCATAGGTGGTCTAGGTTCGAGCCTATTGTGGGAGTGACACATTAGACCAGGCATCTCAAACTCGCGGCCTTGTCCAACATGATTTTGTGCGGCCTGCGGACCTTTTAATGAACCATCATGTAATGTGACCTTATTCATTTTATAAACTTCAAGAAAAAAAAAATGAATGTGATATTTTGGGATTTTGAATAATTTAGAGTATTCTTAAATGTGAAGTTGGTGGACAGAATCTGTACTCTTTCTTGGACACGCATCAATAGCCAAAACCTTTATTAATCTGCACACCACACAAGTATATGCAATATTTGGGAGCACATACATATTATGTTAAAATTTGTTTTCTCATATGAGGTCTCGGTTTGTATAAAAACACTTCTAAACAATAATAAAATGACTATGGCATAAGATTTAAGCCAAATAGTGACACCATTGTTCCAAATAAAAGGTATATAATATAGTGTCTCATAGTTTTAAATAGGCGGCTTTTATTTTATTTTTGTAGTAATAAAATATTTTATTTGAATTATTTTTACCTGTGATTATGACAATACAGATTAACTTTTTAAATGGCCCCTTCAGAATTTTTCATACTCATTGTGGCCTTAATGATCAAAGGTGTTAAGACACGCCTGCCTTAGAACTTTCTGCCATCAAAGCAGGTTTTTTACCTTTAATTAATCCGAATATTGTATTTAGTAACCTCTCTGCAGACACATTAATCACAGGTGCTCTGTATTTAATGCCACTTGTCCAAATGAAGGTTTTCAGAATTGTTATGGCTACTAGTAGCTGAACCAAATACATGTTTAAATTTTCTTCTTTGTGATTAAAAAGTTGATGGTAAAGGTGTGTCACAAACAAATAACTTTTTTATGTAAAGACACACTCATATATTATCACAGGAACAGATATATTTCACTTATAAAAATTTCTATTGGGCAATTTTTTTAGAATTATAAATGTAGATCCTCTATTAACTTTAGGTTGGAATGTACAAAGATTTATTTTGAAATTTTGCCTACAAAACTATTCACTGTTATTACTAATGCAATTTTTCAGTCCTAATTGTATGTCTTCATTAATATTTATATATTTGAAAGATAAATTATTGTACACATAAATAACACACACTTATTTAGTAAGTTATTCAGGAATGCAATAATCTAAACAAAAGCTAAAATGAATAAACTTATATGTCCCAATAAATGTAAGTATTTACAAAACATATTACATTAACTTAAGTAGAGAAGAAATTTTACCATATATATTAAACATAAGATTTTTTTAGCACCGCGTCTTACCACGCGTTTGGATTATACACTTATGTGCCAGGGATTAGAGGGGTCAAATTAAGAGGAAGTGTACCCACATTTGCATGGAGGGACTGTGGAAATACATATATGAAAAACCATCCTAAGTACACCCGACCAAGATCAAAACCCAATCTCACTGTCTATGGAAGTCTAATATATTGCGAGAGTAATGCCTTAGACCATGCGGTCATAAGATGTTCTGAGGAGTATTTTTTCAATAGAAAAGTCAAGTAAACTACAGAGGCTACAAAGAGGAGGATGTTATTAGAAAAAGAGGATTAATTAGCTAAACAGGAAGGTATTCATCATGAGGTTAAATTTTGAGGCAGACTAAACTGATTCACACAAAAATTACAGAAATACCTTTGTGTGGTACTGTAAAAGTATTGAAACAGGTTATATAAAATCTTAAGATAATTTATTTAGATAGTGATAGATGATTTTAAGAACAAGAAAGCTGAAACTATGAGAGCAGACACTTATTGTGATCGTAAAAACATCTGACCTTGACATCCTGATAGATATTGACATTTTGTGTGCTCCAAACTCAAAAATATTGGTAGTTTGTCATTGTATGTCTTTAGGTATGTTGATGACCAAGGCTACAACAAAAAAGGTTTGATGAATTTTATTCAAAATTGATATGTATATGTTGTGTGATAACACCTTGAGGTAAAATCAGCATTTGAATTCTAGCATTAATTTGCAAATTTAAAAAAAAAAAAAAATTGTTCAAAAATGGCTCTAACAATTTTGTTCAAAATGGGTATCTGAATTATTTTTACATGATAAATAACAATGTTTACTTGTTTATTTTGAAGAAAAATTTAATTCAAGGGTAATTTAATGATATTAAATGTTGTTCCAAATAATGTCATCCTCAGCATCTAATCGTTATCTGGCATGCTCTTGCCAACACTCACCCTCCTTACCGCCCCCCAGAACATTACATTTCTTTACCCCACTATTTATCCCCTATAAGCCAAGGGTCATTGACCCAAGCACGATCCTCTTCATGGCTGCCTGGCTTGGAACAGACAGCACATAACAAGCTACCCCTTTAGCAACAGCTTGGTCTCGAACCGACACCACCTGAAGTACTTGACGAGAGTGTATAAGAGAGCAACCAACCAAAAATATTTCATTTGTTGCACAGCCACGCATTGGAAAACACCCCATCAAGGAAAATAAGCTGATATTTTAAAATATCGGTGTTTACATTGCGCAAACTCTGTCCGGTTTCCTTACCTATTTTCCTCTCCAGTTCACTGCGGTCTCACGCGCTGAACAATCTCATTTCCTTCCCCTAGCTCACCGCAGTCTACCTCACCGAGCTATCTCGTAGTTTCCTACCCCTTGATCAACGGGTTATCCACTCGCCAGAGTTAGCGCCTATTTCCTAGCCCTAGTTCAATATGGTATTACTCGGTGAGCTATCTCCTTATTTCCTTCCCCTAGCTCCCTGCAGTCTCATTCCCTAAGATATCTCCTTATTTCCTTCCTGTATCTCACCGCAGTCTCACTTGCCAAGCTCTCCTTGTTTCCTTCCCCTAGATTGCTGCAGTCTCATTTGTCAAGCTACCTCCCTCACCAGCTCACCGCATTCATACTCAATGAGCTAGCTCTTGTTTCACGCACCTGCAGACCCTCATACCAACAGGCTACAAGTACAACAAGTGTTCAGGCCAGAAGAAGCAAGACTGCAACAGCCAACAGGACAAGGCTACCCACCCCCCCAACACTTCACTTATTCCAAAACTTCCAAAGCCGGATCTAGCCACATGCTGGACAAGAAACTCACTATGTTTCACAGATAGAGAGAATTATTAGCACTTAATCTTAATACTTCCAGTTTGTTAAAACCAAAAACTCTCGAGGTATTGCCCTATAACATCTAGATATAAGTTTAGACAACATCCATTAAGCCATTGTGGCCCGGGATAGATTAAAAAAAAGGGACAAACAGAATGATATAATCCACTTTTTTGGATTTGGGCACACATAAAACGTAAAGATTCATCATAATCTCAAGGTGTGCAATCTTCACGATTACAATAAACCAGATATCGCCTATGCCATATAAATCAAGGTCATGTTGAAGCCCAATAAAACTTCCGTTTCTTGTATCTTTTGTTCGAATTTTGAATAGAGTATATTGATTAGTTTTCAATTTATATTTTTTTAGTTTTATGCAATTTCTAAGGGATCACCCCATATAACTATTGTTTTTTGTGCTGGTATTTTATTCTTTAAATTATGGTCGCACTGATGATTGACAACACTTTGAATTAAATGTTTTATTCTTTTAATTTGTTTGTGGTTTTGTGTGTAGTTTTATAGTATTTTTAAAAAGAAACCATATGAAACTGGTATAAAAAAAACAAGCAGAAGTTTATATTGTGTTCAATAAATGCATTTAATTAATTACACGAAACTGTCTTCTGAAAAATTCATACCTAGACATTATAAAAATGATTTGGCTTTCTATAAATAGGTTAACTAAATTTGTTAGTATTATATTGGATTACTTTTTGTATGAGTTACTAAATTAATATATTATTAATTTGATTCAAGAAGTATGTTGGTTAAGTTGCTTTATCTGTTATTGTAGTATTACAAATGTAGGCCTATATAATGGGCAAACACATTAATACAAATTAAAAACCATTTAAGTTTTATTTATTTATTCAAGGATTATTTCAACATGGTATAGACGCAATTTAAATAAATGATCTAGTAAGGAAATATTATGTTATGTATTTCTTTAAGTATTTCATACTTTAATGTAAACCTAAAATTGTATTTTTTTATCACAAATTAAAATAATAATTTCCAAAAAAACAAAATCAATAAAATTATTAAATAAAAATTGAGTTCTGAAAATGTTGGTGTCAAGTGGTGTGGATACAGGCCTACTATAATAATTATATTAAGCAGTTATGAACAAATAACTACTTTAACACATTTTACAGATCTTATAATAAATATCAACATAAGAAAATATTTATAAGATCTAGATCAGAGGTAACCAAAGTGATCGATTACAGGAGCTATACTTTCAAAATGTCAAATTGTTTTGCGAGCTACCCAGATTACAAATTTACAGTATCAAGCATTTGCTATTATTGTAACCTTTATCACACTTATGGTCAATCGGAGGGGGCTTTGTGATTTAAATTATTAATTGTAGTGAAATTAGTGTTAAAATGCTTGTACATTTTGTACTATTTGTACTTTTATTACTTACATTACTTCAGTTCTTTTATTATGCATTATTTATTATATTATATTTATTACTTTTACTAAATGTATTTTTAATACAAAAAAACTCAAGGTATATTAATTTTTAAAATAAAATTAAAGTATTGGTTTTAAATGTTGATGGGTAACTTTTAGCTCCCATTCAATTGCAGTTATCTAGATGTGCATACATGTGCCTATTTCTGTATTTGATCTTATCCACCTTCAACTGAAAAAATTAAGATTCACACAGACTGGAAGAACAAAACAATGTCTTCACTCAGAATGCGACAAGAACCAGAACTGGATAATTTTACTTTGAGAGAAGAGGCCAAACATCTAATTAACTTAAGGCAGCACTCTTCATTGATAAGTGAAAGTTCAAGTTATCGTCTGAGCTACCGGTAGCTCACAATTGACATTTTAGCAACCCCTAATCTAGATTATTACATTATATAGTGTGTTACCTAAATACAAGGCTATAATTTTGGCCGACTAAAAAAGTGGGTGGATTAACACAACACAAAATTCCATTAAGGAGAGCTTCTCAACTAACGCTATCACATTGTATATGTGATGCTGTAGGACATATACAGAAATGATAAATGGGTATTCTTACACACTTATTTCATATGAATACCATAGTAGCTGCTTAATGTATCACATAAGTACTTTTTATAAGACAATTTATTTATATTTTTAAAATGTTTCTATAGTGAGTGTATTGCCAGTTTAAAATATAAATATAAATTTTTGAAAAAATATACATAAAGTGATAAGTCATTAATAACATGTTAATAATGATAGTCTCAAACATACTAATGAAATAATATAATTAACAGAATACTATTTAAGCTCTTATTATGAAATTTCTATACACAAAGTAACACTAATATACAAATAAATTACTATGAATATAGTTAACATATTGAAGACTTGAGATTAAATACACTACTTTAATAGCACCAACTCAAATTTTAGGATACTCAATGGTTGGGTTTAGTTTTAAACTATTTTTGATTCAAAGATTTTACAAATGCAAACTTGGTAGAAATGAAATAAATGATATAAATGTTACTCTAATAATATTCAATAACTCCTATTAATATACCCAGATGTAAAAAAAAAAAAGCTGCGTCAGTCAAATAAAAATTGGAACACACATGAATTACAAACATTAGAGTGGCAAGAAGAGAACATGTCCCTGCACAAAGGAATAAGTTTTAACATAGAAGTATTTTAAATATTTAATTAGCTACAGACAAAATTTATTTTAACACTTTTGTTATGGACCCAATCATGTACTTGACTCACATACAGTTTACAAACTGTACTTATATAGAGATATACCACTTATAGAAATGATTTTGTTCAACATTCACAGCCATTTCCTTATGTTATGTATATGTGTACACTAAATTAGTGCTACTGATACGCACTAAAGTTTTTATTCTATAAGATTTTGTAATGATGAAATGTGATTTCTATCTTATAATTATGTCTCTTGCAACTCAATAAAGAGAAGTGAATTTAAAGAATATTAAATGAAAGTAATGAGGTTTCATCAAAATAACCTTAAAACTACATTCAGTTTGATAAAGAGTGTTAAAATAATATAACTCATACAAGGAATAAAGTTTGAAAGTATTTAAACATACATGTGGCATTGATATTGAAACCTAAGATTAATAATAAGCAAGATTTGTTTATTTGTTGTAAAATAACTTCATTATGTGTCATCACTTTTTGTTAATGATACCATTTTATATAGCAAAGTTAAATTACTTAGTGCTCACTTTACAAAAGATTATGAAACATGTTGTTTATTCTTATAAACAATAATAGTAAATATTATTTTTAGTAAGAGCACTTAAATATATAAATAAGTATCAACTGTACAATCAAAATTAAAATAAATCATAATATCGAGTTAGCAAATAATGGTTGCACTGCTTATCGATGACAAAGATAATGAACAGACACTATTTTAAACCGAATTAAATTAATAGGTCATGTGAAAAGTTATAAGAAAAAGTGACATTTTTAAATAAGTCAGGAATATTTTTTCAAGTGAGTATTTTGAATGAATATATTTAGTTAATTAGATTAGATTAATTTATTATTATTATTTTCACTTTATGACCTTACTAAAAAATAAACTTAAAACCAAAATAATGCAAGACTTGAATCTCTAAAGACATAACAGAGTTTAATTAAAGAAAAGTTTTGTAAAAATGTGAAAATATGTTCCCACAGTCTAATAAACACCTCTGAAAGAAAGAAAATTGCTACTACACCAGAAATTCCAAGTTGACATTAATGTAAATATTGTTAAATACAAATTAGGAAATAATACAAACGCTTGAGTATGTTTTTTTTTCTTTCAAAATAAGTTATTGGTTTGTACTATTAATAGCAAAATTTGAAAAATGTCTTAACAATTTCATGAAATTTAAGCATATGCCTTAATGAAATACCAACAGCAATTCAAATATTTAAAAACTAATAACATTAATATATTATACATAAGTCTACATAGAAATAATGAAAAAACATAAATGAAGAAATTATAACTTTGGGTTAACACTTTTAGAAAGTATTCATTCATCCTTGCTTAGCTTAAAATGCCTAGTACACATTAAAACCAAACAAGATAAATTGTAATAATTTTTTAAGAAAGTATGTTAAGTATAAAAATGGAAATTCTTACAGTTTAGAATATATAGGTTTTGTCATCACATGTTGCTCAGTCTTTTATGATGAATAGTTTGTATGTATATAAAATGAGATCAGGATCACTGTAAGACTTATCTTTAGTTCAACATATACACTTATTTTGCATAATATGTTCACATTTCTCATAATTATTAGACTGATTAGGTTGTTTAACCAAACATGTTGGTATGTTCATGTTGACAGATTTTCACCATTTTGCTTATCACTTCACAAACAATTGATTTATTAAATAGTTATTTGCTGATGAACTGAATTCACCAAAGATTGGGTTGGAGTTAGAATTTCACTGTGTGTTGTTTCATTGGAATCTTGGAATGATTCTTGTTCTTTAGTAACTTTTCCACACTTTTCATTTTCTTCAACATCATTATCAAATTGAATAATTAGTTTTTTGATAAGTGTGTATTGTTTCACAAGAATTTTTCTTGATGTATCACAACTAACAATGGAGTTTCTCATTTGCTTTATACTCTCAATAATAGGTTTAGGATCAAACAGTGTTTTGCTCTTTCTATTTACAGGTTTATCATAAACTTTGCTTGATTCTGAAGGGTTGTATTGACAAATTTTTGTATCACTGATTCCATAAAGTTTTTTTAAATGTTCCCTTAAGAGAAGTAATAGAAGGCATCCTTGTGAAGCGATGATGAAATCTTGAAGAGCATTATTGTCTTCTGAAACACATGACAAAATGTCTTCTTCTTTGACCTCTCCTTCCAAATCAAACTTTTCTGCATTTTGATTTGGTTGTATTTGTTTGTGAAATGCATCTAAAAGACTGGTTCCTGAAACTGAAGTTGTTATGTTTATATGATGTAATATAAACAAAAGTTCATCTTGCACTTGATATGGAAAATATGCCAAGTTGTCAGAGAGATACAACATCTCCGGAAGACTTGTGTTCTCTTGTTCATCAAATTGTTTGAGAATACAATGGAGAAATGCTCTTCGGTGACGTTTAGAAGTTCGCAAAAGTGAATAAAGAAAAGCATTGAGTGCAAATGGATCTCTATCTTCCTTGAGACGAAAGCCACGTATAACTTTAACTTCATTTGTATCATTAAAAAAACTTTGCAATTTATAGGAAAGATGGATTCCGTAGTATGACTTCATATGGATAAATCCAGGATATTTCTTTTCTATGTTTAGCAAATGCTCATCTGCAAAGTGTCTTAAGGTTTCTTCCACATCAGTTCCCATGCATATTAGGTATGGGACAATTTGAATGGGGTGTACTAGCCCTTGTTGTACGATTGATTGAACTACTGTTAGCACAGTTTGTCGTACACCACTATTTGGATGAAAAGTTGACTTTAAAATGTCTTCCAGATAAAATTGAATAATAGAACTAGCCATGCCTGATGATATATCTCCCATCTCTTTTAAATTTTCATTTTTTGACAATTTTGACCATTCTTTGTCATGTTTTACCATTCTACTTTCCTCTTCTTGCAAGTACATTTGTATATTATTTAAAACCTGAATGCGTACTTGATGAGAGACAGTATTTTCTGTGAGTAGAGTATGGTACAAAGATTTGAGTTCTGTTCCCAAAAGAAATTCATAGTGTTGAACAGAGAAGTAGCCTAGAGCTTTTAGTGTGTTGGACAAGTTAATTGCTTCAGGGTGTTTAACAAAATAAACTAATGTTTCAAATACTTTATCTTTGATGTCTTCTGGTAAACTTTCAGTGACCAAGCTTGATGTAAAATCAAAATATCTGAATAAAAGTCCAATTACAAATGCTGCTCTATTTGTTATTGAAATGTATCTTCCTAAGAGAGAGCTTGAGAATGCCTGAGAGTGCAATTCTTTGAACCGACACAAACAGATATAGTATTTCTCAAAGCAAGCACGAACAAGTGAAAAGTTGTGTGTCATGTTGTTAACAATTGTAGCTAGACAGGATACAGAACTTGAAACTATTGCACAGTCATGCTGTGAGATGAGGCATAAAAAATTATCTTGAAGTTGTGAAAGGAAAGGTGCACTTGGATTTTCCATAATAGGAACCACTAATTCAAACAAGCGAGCAACACAGGAAATAATTTGATAATCTTCTGAATTTATGCATTTGAGCGTTAAATATGGTTGTAGTGTTGCCCCATGGTTCATTAACATTAGTGGGTGGACTTTAGCAAATAAATGCATTGTTGAAAAATACATTAATACAAGTTTGGAAGACTCAGGAGACTGCTTGTGCTCAACAAATGAAGGTTCAAGTTTTTCCACATTTTTAACCAGAGAGTCAATTATTTGTTGACAAGCAATTACACAGTTTTGTGATGGTTTCACTTTCATTTTATGTTTTATTAACTCGTGTCTATTGTCTTCAGGCTTAAACAGATTTTCAAGTAATTTCTCAAACAAATCTAGTGTTACATCACTGCATTCAGACACAACCCTACTAATAATATTCACTTTATATAACAATGCTGATGAATTAGATTCATGTTTTTCATAATTGGGTGTAAAAAAAATGTTTTGAAATGCTTCCACTACTAGTTTCTTTATTCCATCTTCATCACTAACTCGATGTATCATTTTTAAACAAATATCTTCAATTTTTGGAAATTCTGGACACGCCATACAGATTTCTTTAAAAATTCTAATTACTCTCTTTCTTACACTAACACTTGTATCCAAAATTCTAGGTGCAATCATCTCATAATACACGTCAATAAGGTCAGGTTGACATAAAATAAATTTGCCAACCAGATCAACAGCAGCTTCCCGCACAGAGGAAGACTGATCAAAAAATGAGTTTTTCACACTATTCTGCATTTCTTTCATTCCTAAGACATTGGGATCAACTTCTACAATTGTTGTTAAGCACTTTAGTGCTTTTGTCCGGATGGCTATAGAACTATCTGCCAAAACAGAACTAACACGATTCAAATAGATATCAAAATTTGTGGATGAAGAACTTTTACAAAACAAATACAGACAAATTAGCTCTACACTTTTGTAATCAACCAAGGTGTGTGCAATCCTATCAAATGGTCGTTTTTTCTTACTGTTACCAACTCCAACAATGCTTTTTATAGTGAATTGTTTTTGAATTTCAACAATATTGATTCTCGGGTCTGTATTTATTTGAGAATGATTGGTTGATTTACTATCCTCATTTTTGTGTTTGTCTTTGTATTTCTTTTCCTTATTTTTAGAAACTTTCTTGACGTGTGATTCCTTTTTTTGTTCACTTAGAACATCTTGATACCAACTGGCTAAATAGAAAAGTCTTGAATTTGTGAATGTTTGATCACTTGCAGTGCGACTAGATAAATAATCCACCAGAGCACTCTGCAAATATAAGGCCTGTTCATACTCTGGAACTTGTAAAAGATGATTATTTTCATCTACTAAATTTTTCATATTTATTTCTCCAATAGCTTTTATTTCCTGAAATATGTTGTCCATTGTGGTCAATCTTTGCTGCAAAAGAAGATAGTTCTTTCTTAAATTCACAGCAATTATTCCAATAATGTCAAGTGATGCTGTTCTTAAAGTCATATCCACGTCTTTTTTGATAAATTTTGACACTAACAACTTTCCTAACAAATTTATCATAAGTTCTGCACATGGCCATTCTGGCTTGGTAAATACCATGAAAAGATCTAGAACAAAATTATCAAAAAGTGTTCGAAAGCATGTGTCTTCCGACTTAGAGCCACATTTTTCCAAAAACATTGATATAAAGTATGCAGCCGCCTTTCTAGCTATCTCATACTTTTTTAGTATGTATGTGTTGACATCAAAATTCAATGACTTAAGTATGTGATCAGGGATGTAAACAGTGCATTGTATTAATTGAAGTATGAGAGCTGTAAACATCTGAATATTTTCCCCTGACTGCAGCTTAAATGTTCGTAAACAATTCTTGCCACTTGACAATCTTATCAATGAAGACAAGATGTCATCCAGAATCAGTCGTTGATGGTTTTCATGCTTCATGAATATTGTAGTGACAAGTTTGAGAGAGGAAAGCTGAATTTGTTCTATATTATTCACAAAAAATATTGCAACACCTATGGATGATGCATGAAGCAAAGAATTATCAGTGATCACTTGTACACTGATAAGTTCAGCGAGCAAACTGATCAACTCGGCCATTTTTTTGTACATCAACCTTCTTTCGTGAGATATTTTTAGTTCTTTAGCATTGGTCTTGTGTTTTTTAGACTTCCCATTTACTTTAGCTTTGGAAATAGTTCTACATTTTGGATCAAATGATGGGAATACAGAATTTTTAAGTTGATACTGTGTGAATTGGATAACCTTTTCTATAAAATCTTCAAGGTATATTATCTTTGGCATGTTGGATGATGTCATGATGTGGAAACCAATTAAAGATGCGTACACAGCCCTCATTATCCTTTCTAATGCCATCTCAAGGAACAGTTCACTTTCATCTTCATCATCATGGTTAGAAACTAGTGATACACTCATTCCATTTTGAATGTTTTTTTCAAGTATCTTCAAGAGCTTTACAAGATGGGTAGATGAGATGGATGATGTTGCATTATTCATCTTAGACTCGGCTGCCTCGCTGGACAATATTTCCAGTTGACCCACTGGTATTAATATTTCAGATGGAATGTGAGCATCTTCATCCAGTTCTGCGATCACAATTGAATCCTCTAACTCATCAAGTAAAGCTTCAATTGAACATTTCAGCTTGGTAAGAGGTTTGGAGATTAATTCTTCTTTATAATAAGATTTTGTGGAGATTTGAGAAAGAATGTCTGGTGAAAGTTTTTCCACAACTACTATTAATTCTTTTTTGAGCTTGAACTGCTGTACTGTTATTTCATCATTTGTTTTGAGCAACTCCAAGTTTACTTCGAGTTCTTTAAATAGTGTCTGTCTTTCAGTTGTTCCCAACACATTTGGTTCAACTATGGATTGATTTAACTCTGACACCAGTGTGTGTCCATTTGCTTCTAACAACTTTGGTTTCATAAGTTGTTTACAATTTGACATAGGTGTCTCATCTTCATTTGTTTTTAACAACTTTGGTTTAGCTTTAAGTTGATCTAGCTGTGGTAAAATATTGTGTCCATTTGCTTTTAGCACCTGTGGTTTCACTTTAGGTAGTTTACAATGTGACACATATGTCTGTTCTTTCACTTTTATTACCTCTGGTTTCACTTTAGATTGTTTGAAATGTGGCACAAGTGTTTGTCCATTTGCTTGAAGCAAATCTAGTTTTACTATAAGTTGTTTAGATTGCGGCACAAGTGTATATCCATTTGCTTTCAACCCCTCTCGTTTTACTTTAGGTGACTTAGAATGTGGCACAAGTATTTGATTTTTGGTACTTTGTAATGCTCCTTCTAAAGCTTGATCTAATTGTGGCTCAATTTTTTTCAACAGTTTTGTATTAGTAACTCCCTCATCACAAGTATTGGAAATATTACATTTTCGTTTTTTAATTCGCTCAGCAACTGAAGTGTAAAATAAACAGTTTGTATTACTTTGAATATGTGCAGCCATAACTAAATCATTATTAAGATAAAATGATTGTTCCTTTGTTATGATATTTGTTTCTTTTGGAGGACTAGACATTTAATTGAAAATAATATTTTATGGTGATGTTATTTTACTACACCCCTCTAGCTGGATATTATTTGTTTTTTCCCATCTTAAAAGCCATAAAATAAAATAATATTTTTAAGTATTGTCAAATGCCATCTGTTGGATGATACAAAAATCTTTTTTAAATAGACTTGATAGTATCAAATTAGGTGTAGACAGATCTCCAAAAGATGAGCCAAAAGATCTTGTACCATTGTTAGAGGTTAGGCATATTTGCTATTCATATTCTTCACAGCAAATGCCCACATTAATATTCCTTTTCTCATTAAGAAGTTCAAGATCTGGAAGAGAAATATTAGAAATTATCTTGTGCTTACAATGCAAATCAATTACAAAAAAAGAAAAAAATTGTATTTTAAAATGAATTTGCTTTTTCGAATAGTTTTATTCTACCACATTGTCAAAGTTACAAATTATTGTAATACAGTTAAGTTCATCCATCAAATGGTATTTTATAAATACAGATGTGTATAATTCATTCATGATCTAAGTTTACTTTGATGACAGCACAAAAAGTTACTAGTAATAGTCCCTTATATATCCCTACACCAACAGATGACATCTATCACTTTGGATCACTGTAATGAAAACATATGGTAATATATGAATGTGATAGTTAACCGCAGTAATTTATATATTTATTGGAGGTCAGACACAAATCTTATTTATAGTATTATTCCACTTAAAAAAATATTTTTCACCGCACCTACACAAAAGGTCTAACGAAAATAGTTCAAATGGCGACCGACGAATTCAAACCATGTGGTTGAACATGACGGAAACAAGTTTTTTACAATGATGCACCGACGCAGTTGATAAAAATATTTTATTCAGTTAAATATTTTGAAATACGATAAAATAATTATAAAATAATTTATTATATATAAGAAAAATTACAAGTATTTTCTCTTTTCCAAGTAAATACGATGCCTGCATTAAAAGGTATTGACGTATGCACTATATTACACACAGTCAATAACGTTCCAAAACAAAGACTAAGTACTTTTAATTATTTTTAAAATATTGGTTCGCGTTTGATAAAAAGAAATTATTAAAAGTAATGAAATAGTATGAGAAAACTTCAGTCTACGTTATTTTTAATGTAAAATATAACAGGTCATTAAAAAACTTAACATTTATAACAAACCAGTGATCTTTTATAAGTGTTGGCAACCTAAAAATTAAACATATGATTTTTGAACTGTCACCCAAGTAAAAACCTATCATGAACAGACTCTATTTTTCTTCTTTTTATGCATTTGAAGAGTGAATGATTAGTTAACTAAAAAGTTAAACCTGTGTTATTACATTATCCTCTTTTATTTACTTACATCACTAGTATATCATTAAAGACATATCATTTTAGTCAAATAATATTCTCATTTGATATGTGTTTTATGGTTTAGGCCTACTTAGGAAACACAGAAAGGTGTCAAGTCTTGTCTTGTCTGGGCAGGGTTCAAATTTTAGCCTTTTATACTAAGGGTTTTTCCCTAAATGGTTTCTCACTCTCCCTCTACGCAAATATAGCTATACTTTCTCTCAAGTCTACCTTTCTTGACCCTATCCAAAAAGTGTAAATATGTGGACTACTGGATGAGTAGTAACATGTAAAGAAATATATATAGGGATATAAAAAGGTCAAGAGCTATTAAATTACAAATTCGATGGGAAAATTTTCATAAAAACAAAAATAATTTTCTGAAAATTGAAAAATGACACCTGGACACAGAAATCGAAACCAAGACCTTTGTCTTAGTATGCCAATGAGCTAACAACTGAGCTAACCAGGAATCATCCGGTGCCCAGGGTCTTTCTTCACTCATATTTTAAGGCAGAGTCTATTATGGAAGTGACCCGCCTCGATGGCGTAGTTGGCTAACGCGCTAGTCGTGTTGAGCTCGACTGCTGAGGACGGGGAGATCGAGGTTTGAATCTCGGTCGGGTGAACTAGGTTCACTTCCTCTAATTCAACCTTCCCAATTCCTAATCCATTAGCGTAGTTAGTACTTAAAGCGTATAACCCAAACGGGTAGTAAAAAGCGGTGCTAAATATTAATTTAGTAAATTCTCCATCAGAGAATAGTTTCGCTTTTGTAGCTAGTAATTGAGCAACTCTGTAACTTGTGCAAATGGAAGATAAATTTACCTCGGTGTATTTTGTGAACATATGTTTTTGAGAAGCAAAAATTTTGTTAGATTTAAAATCTTTTCTCTCATTATGTTTCCTTAATACTAGGGAAACACATCTTTATGATTCAAGACAAAGTGCCGTTTTATGTTATATTCTTTAATAACAGCAATATTTTCTTAGCAAATCAAGAACATCACTTTATCACTCTAAACAAATCAAAAATAATCCTCAGTCCATGTTTCATTAAAAATGTGACCCTCGTTATGATCTACTTTTTTATGTTTTGAAGGAAACGATAATGATATAACTTATAAACAGGTATTTAAAAAAAATACACATCATGCTAATATTTCCTTTGAGCCTATATAAGCCACGACTAAATATACACAAATTCATACTGTGGGTACACCACTAGACTGGTATTCAATATTTGTATAGGGGGGGTGGGGGGCGAGGGGGGGAGGCTCGTCATTATCCGCTTTGGAATGTGAAAAAAAATGAAATTCTACTAACAGACAAAGCTACGTGGTTTAACCCTTACCCAATGATTGGAAAGAGATGTCTAACGATGTATGAAATATAACCATTGCATTTATAACAAAAAACAAAGAGAAGTAGAGTCTACATTAAGGAGTTTGGACTAGATCATCTGACTATACAGACTTAGTCGTCACATGCAAACCACTAAAATAAAGTTCACATTGTCTTCATTGTACACTGGCCAAAGCACCTCTGCCTTAAACTATTCAGTCACTGAAGCGGATATTCCTACTGTTATTTTCTTACACCATAACAAAGTATCATAAGTATATCAGCAGTTTATTTAATGTAAAAAGGTTACCGGTAATAAAACAAGTGCCATGATTCAAATCCTATATAGAATCTTAAGTAATTTAGGATAAAATAATTTAAAAAAATTAGAGCATTAACGCCAGAACAAATCACTATGGATGGGGTTCCTGATAAGCTTAGCTCCTATTAGCTATACTTTGATTCTAGTGAGTTAGGTAACCACTTAGACCAAAGAAGTAAACCCCTTAAATAATGATATAAGCCAAGAAAGCTGTGGGTGAAGAGCATAGTGAAATATCCCAGGGCTAACTCACATATCTAGGTTATCCTTTCTCGGCAATTATATTTTAAGAATTCTTAGGGACGCTTTCTCCAAGTAACAACTGACCACGTTTAAGTTGATCTCATTTAAGTTTGAACCATAGACTTTAATTTGTTTTCTGAACAAAATTTTGAACATGGTTTAGTTTGAGAATGAAAACATGATGTTGCCGCCCTGTTGGTGTACTTTTGTTCAGCAGATCATCAGTTCTTTGTGTTTTAACCAAGATGTTCTAAAAAAAAATTTTAAGTCATAATGGACAATTGTTTATAAATAAATGTATGTTCCTTGTGGGTTGTTTTAGTTGGGAGTTTTCTTTTAACATGGAAGGTAGGGCCAAGATCAGCGATGAGAAACAGGTGTCAAAGAGAAGTAAAAATGTTATTGAATCAGAAATTGATCGTTTGTTGAATCTTGTTAGGGGAAAAGAATGTGTGATTGAATGCAAAAAGGAATATCAGGTTCCACAAAAGTAAAAGACTCAGTCTGGATATAAAAAGTTCAAACAAGAAGCTGGAGTAAACCATAGAGACCAGAAAGTCTTTAAGGTAAAATACAAAATTCTTCAAAAATGCATCCAAAAGATAATAGGTGGATAACAAGAAGTATGTTTTGGGCATAAGGGGAGAGCCTAGCCTACCACCCTACATGATTATTGAAACAGACTACAAAATTAAATAACTGTTGGAAGCAACACAAGTGGATGGCAATACATCAAACTTTGACTCTGAATTGGTGCCTAAACATTTATGGGCCATCCACTTCGTTCTGTTTTGAGGATATTCCAGTTGTCTGTCTGTGATGTGATGAACAAAACAAAAGTTTTTAGGATACTTGGGTTGTATCCAAATAGCCCAAGGCTCCCTAGTCGTACCCTTGAGTTTTAGACTTGATGATTTTACACCTCTCACGCTGTTCAAAGCAAAGACTGCATCAAACTATTCGAACAGCAACAACCTTATTTAAAATGGCGGGAAACGTAAGTGCTCTATCCGACCAAATGATATTACTAAAACCTCACAACTTGTGATTGTGTGGAATGCCAGGCCTCCACTGTGGTTCAGATTCCACGTTAAACTGTAGGTCCTCCATTTCATCTCACAATCACCCTACCATTAACACATTAGCATAAGTGCATACAGCCTGAATGGGTAGTAAGACGCAGTGCTAATACTAATGATATTACTAAAACAATTGCCAGTCAAACACCGAAACCGACACAGTGAGAACAGTGCACAGCTGGTAGCCTTCGTATACATGGTGACCAAGACATCGAGAAGACTGCATTGGTATTGTCCGCGACTATTCAGACAGATCTACACTTGGTCACGTTATTGCCAATGCAGCTATCAAGGGCATGAGTCAAGGCGACGTAGCATAGGTAGACTATTCTGACACAGCCTTGGGTAGGTTAAACTGTATATGAAGTTTAAACCATTTCACATGTTGGTTTAACTTAGCTCTGGTTTAAACAGTATAATATTTAGGAAAAAAGCCTTTTTGGTTTAAACCATCTAGGTTAAACTTCTTACAGTTTAAATTTAGTTGGTGAAAGTGGGCCTTAAAGAGCCATTACAATGCCTAAGATAAACATTCATTATGACTTTATAATCTATTATTGTATACGCAAGTATTTTTATATTACTTTTGTTGTTCAGGCTTGGCTAAATAGTGATAATATACCGTTTAAAAAACATTTCACACCCAAAACGTGTAAAAAATGTTTTTTATTCCTATATAATTCAAATGGGAAATAGAAAATATGCTGGTTGTTATTCTCAATGTTTTATCCATATATTCCTAATGTAATAAAATACACAATATTTTAAAGATAAAAATAACAAGAGTAGTTTGACCCCATCTGAATAAGACGTAACTTTTTAACACAGATAAATACAAAATTGTATTGCTAACTGTTAATCAAGCCTTGAGTATATAATAAAACAAATTGTGGGTATTTCGAATTAAAAGATATTGCAAAAAAGATTGATAAAATGTGTCGTACCTGAGATTTTTAAAATATTAACAGCTCCAAAAAACACCATTTTCACTACTCAAAAATGGAATGGAAACAAAAGAGAAGAGGGAATTTAGTGTTATTTGTAATTATTAAATAAGTTATTTTTTAATTTACAGAATAATATTGTAATATCTAATTAAAAAGGCATTTTAGAATTTTGAAATTATATTATTTTAAATAGCTCTTCAAAATACGTAATAATTTTTATTTTTAGAAAATTTTATCGCCAAGTGGCCAACTTGATCATGCTGACATGTGTTAAAAAATGGTGACCTAGCAAATTCTTTCTCTACTGATATATTTATTAATTTGTAATTAGAGTCTGTAAATGTAAACATTTTCGTTAAATTAACGGTGTGACAAACATAAATAAGTTATTTTATATATTTTTTACTTCCTAACGCAATAAAAATGTCACTAAAGTCGAAGACTTCTGAGAAAAATGGTTCAATTTCCAACCAAAAATCTGTTTGGTCAAAAGCAATAAAGTCAAATTCTGAATGGCCAGATAAAGTAAGAAAAAAATTGAGGGTTCAAAAACTATACTAGTCATATTTTGACATATTTTAACTTACTTTGTTTTTATAAATATCGACTTAATTTAATTATTTTATAGGTAAAAATTAGTGGGTTTTCATGGTCATAACTAATTTCATTAATAACAGTTGGTGTTCCATGTGATAAAATACAAATTTATGCAGGCCCTTAGGCGTATTTAATTTATTTTTTAGAATATTTTAAAACTTTATTAGTAGGCTTTCTTTAATCTTAATTTAGCTTTTAAGTATTGGGCCTCCATTTCTTTACAGATTTAATATTATATTACCAAGTATTCTTTAACAAGTTCCTCAGAATTACAAGACCCTTTCTCTTCAACACTCCACTATCCTTAGTGAAATGAGATAATATGAACCAGATTTCATATAATAACCTCAAATTTAGACAATCACCAACAATGTAACAGCTCATGCCGAGATCACAAACAATTTGGCGTTCACCTATCTTAAATAAACTATTATGTATGATCAGCAGTCATGCAATGTAATGAAACACAAAATCTGGGACAAAACACAAGATAGTGTATTTGTACTTTTAATACATTGTTCACTCAAATGGAACCCAATCATTAAGGCTACAAATACTTTCATTAGAAATGTATTGAATGAAAATAAAATAATCAAGAGGCTACAATGTTTTTGGATCTGAACAATCTACCGGTAATTATATCAAAGAGGTAATATTTTTATGCATATCCTAAACAAAGTACCTTCTACATAGCATTGTTGATGTTGATCACAACATGATTGGCAAGCTAGAACAAGTAGTACCCTTTTTCACTTAGCGTTAATTTACAAGTTACATGAAAGATCTCCTTTTATAACTCTTACATTAAGTGAACGTTGAGCTAAGTACATTGTGCTGGCTTCCATTTAAAAACATGAGAACCATTACATTATGTGAACATTACATGAACATAAAAAAGTTGGTCGTGATCTCGGTATCAACTAAGTACTCAAATTCTGTGTCATTTAAGGAATCATAAGACCTAGTAGAGGTAAAATGCTACTTCAACAGTTCTTATATTATTAGCTTTACCATAACATATATTTTAAGCCACTGTAGTTTATTTATGATTGCATTTTAAGTAGACTTTAGGAGAGAGAGAAAAAAGGAACAGATTAGGCCTCAGCAAGCTTGCTGAGACAGTTTTCTTTCAATTAATTTTATTGAATGACTTTTTCATATCAAATTATAATTAATTAGATGAAATGTAAGCCTCTTTTGGTTGCACAGTCCAATTTTCATAAGAAGAGCTTTAACTGACATTTATAAAGTTACTAGATATACAGTACTTTTATGTACCAGTACTGTACTTGTACGTCAATCCATGTGATCAGCACCTGTCACTTTTGATAGATATAATTAGTACCTAGTCTATTAAAATAAAACTAATAAAATAGTAAAATGTCTCATTTCTTCTTACAATTAATATATAGGCCTGTTTTTTTTAAAGGTTCTTCTTGTAAAAATCAGACTACTTGGGAATAGAATAAAAAGAACGTAGGCATTCATGATATATGTGGACCTGTTTGGCTCCTATAAATTATTTTGCATGTTTAGACTTCCATAATAATTAATGAGTTATTTGTATTTAAAATCTAAAATGTTAATACTATCATTTGATTAAATTTTTTCTAGGATGAGTTTTTGGATGTAATCTACTGGTCAAGACAAGCCCTTGGAATAATAATAGGGCTTCTTTGGGGTCTTATTCCTTTGAAAGGCTTTGTGGCATTGTTGTTGTAAGTTATGGTTTTTTTTATCTTTTTCTGTGTAGAACTTTGATTTTTTTTTAAATATAATTATGTCTAGTCTAAACCAACAAAACAGTTCTTCTGGTAAAAGAGAGAGAGATGCTCGCGTGTTTTTTCACACCATCTGACAGATTATCTTGCGATATTTGCTTCCTGAGATAAAGTGTTACTAAAAATATACGATTTATTAGTTTTGACACTCTTTGTATGTCTTTGTATTTAGATTTAGTTAATGAAACTGATGTTTAATACCACCATAAATTTTGGGGTGGGAATGAGGAAAGTTGAATTTAGGGGAAGTGTACCCCACATTTTCATAGTGAGAAACTATTTATCAAAAACCACCCTGAGTAGGCCTATCTATACCCGATCATGGTCGAACCACGATGTCTTCATCAGCAGTCTGTTATATTGCAGTAGTAGCACCTGAAACCATCTGTTCACTAAAGAGGTTAATTCTACAAGTTAGTATAGTAAAGACTAAAGAGCATTGATAAGGATAAGATACCTATACTGAATCAAACTGCGACCATGAATAAATACCAGTCTGGCAAGACACACGGATTGTCGTTAACCACTGCTAAAAATCACTTATGTATAATATATATTAGCTCTGCGTCTCACTACCCGTTCGAGTTATATGCTTATGCAGAGATTTCATAAGAACGCTTTCTTCTTAAGTACTAACAACCTTTGCTCTTCCATACTTATGCCTACCCCACCCCTCTGTCCAACTACCCTCTTCTCTAATTAATGACAATAATTATTTTAAAATCCAGTAATGCTAGAGTTTAGTTGTTTAAGATATAGTTTTTTGTTTTATTTAGTCAACTCCACGTCCAAAATTCCATTCAATCGGGCAACTCTCTTAGCTCTTGCTTCTTCTTGAGACTAATAGGTGGGGAGCAGGGATGGAGGAAATCTGGTCAATTATCAAGATTATTGACTGTGGCGCTCAATAAGTGAATGTGTATGCCAAGCTATATAACGGTTCTTGTTTGATCCTTAGCAGTAAAATAATGGTTAATGTGAAAAAATCATATTGCTTTACTGCTTGTACAACTCGTAGTGAAATACAATATATACAAACCACATAAAAATGGTAAAATTATCTACAAAATATAATAAATAATAAGTAAAACCATCAAGTTTTTTTTTTAACTTTTAAATAGACTAAACTTAACTAAAGATTTGATAGGAATTTACATTTTTGTTGTACATGTATTTTTTAATATTTAAATCTAAATGTACCAAATTACACTACTTTGTAATCTTAAACTTAATCCTTTGTGGATTTTTTGCACAGGTTTGCGGTAGTAAATGCAGGCCTAATTTATCTCTACTTCTCCAATTTCCAAAGTGTGGATGAAGAAGAATTTGGTGGACCGTGGGAACTCACCAAAGAAGGTTTTATGACATCTTTTGCCGGCTTTCTGGTAATTAAAATAACTTTTGTTAGTTTTCTAAGTGGAGCTTATTAATTATGTTTACATCAAAATTTCTCTACTCTTGTTTTAGAATGAAATGTTTTTTGTTTTTTTTTCACGTGTTACACATTTGACAACACTTTGTACCAGTCCTTAGCATATTGGACAATTATGATTATTTTTGTCTCTTTTTAAGGAGTCATGGAGGTGAACATTATGCTTGGGTTGGTAACAAGTTGACTTTTTCTTAAGCAAATTGGTGTCTATGTTAGGTGTCCTTAAATTTACAACATAGTCCTTATTGCATTCTACGTTTCAAACTAGTTGATGGTATTTTGTGTTGCAGGTAACGTGGATCATCATATATTCAGGTCTAAACTTTGACTGACATCGACCGCCGATCTTTAACCATCCAGGCACTGTCATTATTCGTCATTCCTCAAGGTCAAGATCATATTGTGCTTCTCGTGTGGCATTAGAAAATTTGCTAATGCGCTCACATTTTATCAACTCAGAATAAACTTTGTTGACGACAAGTGTTTTTTGTACCATAATTACTTCCTTTTTGAGACTGCTTCAACAACCATATCCATTTTTGACTGTTACTATCCTAGAATGATATTAGACATAATTATTCAAGTCAATATTATCTGTTAAAATATTCCACTGCCTTTATTATAAGTTATTGTTAACTTATTGAGTTTTTAAAGATGTTATATGTTTTGTTACCTTTTAAGATGGTTTTGTTTTCCACTTGGATGTCCACTTCTCACCATGCTGGTTCTGTATGGCAATTGAAGAAATAGTTTTAAACTATAAGGTGACTTTCTTTAACTTTTGTTTTAATGATGTGTAGAACAAAGATTTTATACAAACCTCTAAAGTTGTATTATTTAGCAAAGATTTAAACAAACCGAATAGTACCAAATTTGATTTATATTAAAAATCAACAAATTTGCTCAGCTTGTTTGCATTCATTTAAATTTAAATAGACTACATGGGAATATCGCAAAAAGGTTTTTCTTAAAGAGATATTATAAAATATTAAACACATCAATCAATATTGTTCTAAAAGGCTCTTATGTTTAAAGTTCATATTAAAAGTCTTATTTATTTCATCTAAATGTTTAATATCATGTGTTGGCTATAATTATTGATCATACATATATGTGATGCTGAGCTGTATGAAATAAACTTCAAATTTAAGTTGGTACACAGTCTTAGATCTAATATTGATATTTGACTTAAAAAAAATGGTATTGGCTTGAATTGCATTTGTAAGATAATGCAATGATTTTTAAAAGTTTTTAATTTATTTATGTGCAACTTTAATAGCTGTATGTGGTGTTAGGATTATAAACTATTAAAATGCTCCGATAATAAAATTTATAACATGTATATATGTACTGAATAAATAATAATCAAACAGTAATTCTTATTCTTTGTTGATGTGAACTTTATTCTTCATCAAAACATGACACAATTATAAAGTACAACAGTGTATTGGATGACAGGAAGATCAGAGCTCGGGTCTATTAAGGATGGTTTTCCCCTAAGTGGTTTCCCATTCTCCTTCCATGCAAATATGAGTATATTACCTCTAAAATACTTCCTTCCTCATGCCTGACCCATTAAAGTAATTATCATACATGTATATAACCTGAACAGGAAATAAGATGTGATAATAAAAGTGTATTTAATGTTTTAGTTTTCAAAAGTTATTCAAATAATCAGTTTCAAGATGGAGCAACAAGTTTAGAAAAATTCTGAATGTGAAAGGAGAGACCTGAAGAGAACATCTAGACCCAGAAATTGTACAAAAATAAGACAAAATGAAGAGCACTCTTCAAACACACCCGGGAAACTAGTTGAGTACTGATGATACCCAGTGGTCATATGGTCTAATGCATCACACTTGCAAATTGCAATAGACTAGAGAGATTTAGGGTTAGAATCCTGGTCGGGTGTATGGTAGTAAGACACAGTGCTGAAAAAAAACCTGATGTTTGTGACCAGTACACCTTTAACAAATTTTTTTTAATGTTTCTATTGTTCTTTTAGTCCATTCTGTATGATTTGTGATGTGTCAACTACAACCAGCTATTTCCATGGCCTGTAACACATTAAAAGATTTCCAATACTGCATGTAGCATGGATTACAATAAAACTAAGATTGTGTTTTTTGTTGCCTTATGTTTTGTGCCTGAATACAAATATAACTAAATAGCATATCTTTATTTTCAATTTAATGCTGTGAGTTTGATTAAATTTATTAGTTGATATTTGTGAAAGGGGCCTCAACCCCCGATTCTTCCTAGACTGTAATCTCAGCAGTATTATCAACTTTGAAGGTTGAGACTATTTATTTCCTGATAGTGCAATGTAGTTGGATGATGGTACATTTTCTTAAAACGTATATCACTTAATGTTCTCATTATTCACCAGGGTGTTTACAGAGTTAGAAACACAAATTAATGACTTTTTGCCGATATATTTTTTACAACAAAATTTCTTCGGTAAACAGTCAAACATTATATAATGCATATAGAGCCATAATGCACTCGCAGACAACATAAACTTTAACTAGATGGCGAACGTTAACCTTTTCCTCGATATCACGGTAAAAACAACCGGGCAGTTTGCGGCTAGCGCATGGCATCATGCACATTCATGCTGTTATGATGCAAGGGAAATTCAAACAAAAATATTGAAAATTTGTGACTTTTCAAGGAATTTTGTGATTTTTTTTTTTTTTTTTTTCAATTCATAACTTTTTCGTGACCCAGTAGACCCCTGTTCACTTTCCTTTTAGTATTGACTTTCTTAAGAAACCTTTTTCACTTTTGAATTATTACTGTACATGTGGAAAAAGGTAAAGAGAAAAGTAATAGTAAGCTAGCTAATGGGATGAAAACCATTTTAGTTTTCAGTGACAAAGATAAAAGGATAAGGCCTAGTAAAGCTATTTAATTGGAGTAGAGCTGAGAAAATTGTGGAACATAAAATACCTTGGAAGCATGACTGGTGAAAGTGGAGAGGATATAATGATAAGAGGACGGCAGTGATAGTTGTTCTAAATGTGTGTTAAGATATCTGTTATGTAGAAGAGAAGTGTTGTACAGGGCATACTTTGTGCATCAGAAACATGAACATTGAATGTATGAGAGACTAGTAAAGCGGAGGCCATGGGGATGAAGTTTGTGAGGAGAAGCAATATTAGGAATGAAGTTATCTGGGAAAGGGTGGGAGTAGAAGAAATACATGATCTGGTACGGGCATTTAATGATGGAAAAAAAGAGCATGCCAAATAGAATAATGGAAATGAAGTATGAAAGAGTGCAAGTAAGAGAAGAAGAATAGAAGCAGTTAAAAGAGGAAGAATGGTGGAAGGATAGAGGAAGATAGAGGCATTTTACTAAACTGACCCCGCCACAGGTTGGAAACAGTTGTTGTTGATGATGACTTAAGAGTATTATAAAATGTACTGTTACTAAGTTGTTATCAGTATATCGTTCACAAGTTTTATCCAAAAATTTTCTTTAATAGATGAATATTTTTTCACTCTGGTATTTTTAAAACTTTTTTTTTATATAGTGATAAAATTTGCTCAGAGCTGGTCTATAGGAACAATGTTAATATTTAACCATATTTTTTTCAAATTTAATTCTTAACCAAGACAAAGATTGAAATTTAATCCATTCCAGTATAGAGGTTACTAAAATTATTTAAAAATGATGATGTGTAAACAGGAAAAATATTTAAACTAGTTCCGTTTATTGTAGGAGTGTATTTTAGTTTAAAATTTGAACAAATTAATGAATAAGAGTAGATTGAGAACTTTCACTTTGATCTTGGCTAGATAATTAACATAAATCAACCAAAAATCATCAACTGTTTCCCACCTGTGTCCAGATCAGTTTAGTAAAATGTCTTCGCCTTCCTCTAACATTCTACCCTTGTTCGCCCATTCCTTGGACACTTGCTGTTATCTGCTCCTCCCATATATTTTTTGGTCTCTCTTGCGTCTTTTTCCCTTCATACCTCATCTCTATTATTCTCTTTTATATTCTTTCCTTTTACATCTTCATTCTATCAGCATACCATCTTGTGTACTCCTGTACCACCATTCTCTCCTGGTTAACTTCATTTCTGATACTCCTCTTGGCAGCTAACAAGCTCCTCATAAACTTAATTCCCATGGCCTCCACTTTCCTAGTTTCTTACATTCAATGTACATGTTTCTGCTGCATATGTGACAGTTGGTACAAAGTACGCCCTACAAAACATTTCCTTACGCTTCAAGGGCACTTCTCTTCTACATAGCAGGTCACTCAAAAAATAAACATAGTTAAATTTGCTAAAATAAGATTTTATTTTTACACTAGAAACACAAAACTAAATATCTATGTGATTTATGGTTTGTAATCATATTTGTAATACAGTAAATTGGTTAAGTTACACAAAAAAGATGGAATAAATTGGAGATTAAAATACTGAACGGACAATCACAATATATATGTCTTAACTGTTCAATTCAAACACATGTACAAATTGTACACTTTCTGGGCGGATTTTTTTTTTTTAAATACAAACTCTGTAATAACTGTTCTCAAAGTCACACAAAATGCAAGTTAGTGCAGTATTATCTTCTTCCTTAAAAAAAATGCATATCTTGAAAAGAAAAAACAAGTGGTATGTATAAATATGATATTTACATCTAAATCAGGTTCAGGTGAATATATGACTAGTAACAAAACCCAAGCTCACAGCCAAAACATTCCATTTTGCTCCAAATAATTCAAATCCTAAATAATGTGGGTTATTGTCTACAGTTAAGCTCACAACCAAGACATCACATCCACCTGACCTCGACTGCCCATACATGAAATAGAGTAAATGCCGCACTAACCTTGACCCATTTGTGTGAGAGGAAATAAAATCTGAACTTGATAATCATATTCAAAAAACTTGCTTTGTCCAAAAATATCAAAATTTGAGTCCTATATTGTTTAAAATAATTGATTTAAAAAGATTTATTCCTGTAAAAATAGATCCAGGATAACTTAATTTAAGAGTGAGTTTTAACAAAACTGTAACTCATCTAATTTTCTTTTCCTCTTTTATACATATATATTTTATATTGTATTGTGAATAGTTTTACAAATATTTAATGGTCAATTAACTCAAATATTAAAAAAAACATTTTAAATACTTTAGATCTTCTGTGAAAACTTAAAACCACTTCTGGAAATTTACGATTTTGGACAAAAGTTTTGAAAAACTAGTCCTCAATTGAAACAAAAAATTCATATTGGACAGTAATGATTCAATTATTTTATAGACTATGTTTTACTTTGTTCATGTTCAAAATAAACAACATTTACAGAAAAAATTTTAACAACAATAAGTCGTTAGTGATCGTCACTAATCATTCAAGGTGGCCTTAATTACTTTTATCCATTTTATTTCATATCAAAGGAAAAAATGGCTATTTTAACTTAAACTTGAAAAGAAGAAATACAGGCAAAGCCTACACATCAGAAAAATGTAGGCCTCAAAACTCACTGTTAAAAATACAACAAACTACCTCTAGCCAAGCTGGCATAGTCCAGTTGGTGTTCTATTTTCTCTATCTCTTTCTGAAGAAAGGATCAATTCTCCGAAAAATTCATATTTATGTGTTTTAATTGTGAGCTTTGAGGGATACAGTTTTCTGGTAAGTATGTAGGCCTTCTTTTATCCTCCTTTCAATGATTAATTTGTATTTCATAACTCATAACATATTAATACTAAACAGGAAAAAGTCATCAATATGGCAAGTTAATGTGAGTTGAGCTATATTTTCACACAACAAAACATTTTGGGTCCTAAACTTGATAACAAACACAAAATCTCAAGAGTCTTTCTGTTTTTAAATGCAAACTTTTGGAGTTATAATTTTAGTCTATAAGTTTTGCCCTTTTCACCTCCATTCAATGTTTGATATTTCAGCCATTTGAGACTACTTTTAACTTTATTTACATCCACAAATTTATATTTTATTTAGAGAAGGGACAATTTTTTTTATAATATAAACATTGAAAAAATATAATTCATATAGTTTGCTTTAATGTGTAATTTAATGGTGTTTCATCCAAATTCAACTAACCGATACACTTTTTCTAGAACCTGGTAAAAGTTGTCTTAGAATTTTTAGAGCTAAGCCACCAATAAGCAGCAACTTATCAAAGATTTTGAATTGAAATTAGTTTTTTTTAATCATATTTTTGTTATTTGGAATAAAGCGCTAGGCTAAATCATGGTTAAAATTAGGATGGATATCCACAACACTTACCTTGGTGATACTGGAGTGTAAATTGTTTAGAAAGAACACTAAAAAACACACACATATTTTTAAGTATATGCTTTCACTGTCACATATAACTTCATCAGTACTCTCTTGACTTGATAAAGCTGTCTGTGACGGTGAAAGCTTATCCCTTGAAAATGTGTATGTTTTTAGTGTTCTCTCTAAACAATTTCCACTCCAGTATCACCAAGGTTAAGTGTGCAGGCTTCTCATTCTAATTTTTGATATAATCATATTTTGTATCTAAACCTTTTATGAGACTTTGAATCATAGTTTTTCTTTTAGGATTTTAAGAATTAATCTTTAATTTGATTTCCAAAACACTTATACACCCTTTGGCTCTAATAAATTATAAAGTAAATACAAATTAATGATAATTTTCAAATTAAATTATTCTAGTTTACTTTTAAATATATTTAATTTAACTTTTGACATGTGAAGAGGATTAAAGAGGGGAGGATGCTATAAATGGAGGTGGTGGGCAGGAGGCCAAGAGGACCCAGGGACAGGTGGATAGTACATGTGGAGAGGAGTGAATTGGGCCGGCGTGGAGGAAAAAAGGTGGTGGGAGGACAGAAGTAAATGGAGAGACTTATGTTCGAGACAGACCCTGCCAGTGCCAGTCCATGATGACTACTTTTTTTTAAATGTGGATAATTATTTTTTCTGTTACTTTCAAATTGTGACAAAATTAAACATAAAATAAAGAATAAATAAGTGAAACAAGTGGCCTCTTAAATATTGCTTTAAATATTGGTCAACCATTCTATTCTTTAGCTCAGTATGGATGTCCCAGTTAGATTTTTCTAAATATATATATACTTTTCAATATTTTATTTCTGTCGAGGAATAACTAATTTTTGAGAATGTTCCCCCTCCCCCCCGCCCC
>CABEEJ010000180.1:0-57735 GCA_901482245.1 Timema douglasi
GTAGTTTCGGAGCCTATTCATTACAAACAAACAAACAAACAAAAAATCAAACCTTTCCTCTTTATAATATTAGTATGATTTTGTCAAGATCTATAATTATATCATTCAGGAACTCTGATACAAATATTTTACCACTCGGAAATGGTTTTCCTATCGTAAACGTATTCTTCATTTTGAATCCGTCTTTAAAGGTGTATTTTAAACTCAATAGGAATCATGCAAGATAACCCGAACGGAAAGTAAGACATGGAAAAGATAAATTAAAAAACTTATTTGCATTCAAAATTGTTACGTTTAAATAATATTTATTTCGAATGATATCAGTTCTCCTTTGCTGAGTACCTTAGTAGCAATTGGGATATCCGCATATGTATAGTAGTAAGGTTGGAATGGAAAATATTTAGAGCATTTTTATTAGCGTTGCGGAAATGAAGGTGAAGAACTATTTACGTAAGCTACACTAAGTTTAATTCGAAACTTAACCTACTCATTTATGGCTAAATAGTCATGAGACTGGCGCCTAAGCACCAGTGTTCACCGATGCAGATAATATAATTTAAGTTACTTATTAAAATGTTGATTAATGCATGACTCTATAAATTTATTTATACTCGCCTAGAACGACCAAGCCAAATAAATAAATAATTAAACATACTATAAATTTTAAAAATAAACATTAGTTAGCTTTTGAGTGGGAAGTTTAAGGTATATTCTAAATAAAGTAATTATAATTTCTTAATTTTTTTTATATCAGTGCATATATAAAAATATTTTTTTTATATATATTTGGAAGCGTAAATTCACGGGGTTAAAAATTTACATTATAAGTGAAGTAAATATATTTTACATCTTCACTTTACTTTAATTTATTTATCTTCTTTAATCTAAAATCTAAATACCTCTGAAGAAAATAAGATTTTTATAAAAATTAATGATACCAACCAATCTTGTTAGTTAATTCAGATTTGAACACATTCCGATTTATTTAAGTAGTAAGGAAACGTTTTTGTAGTTATTCAATTTATTACACCATGATCACACATCATGTCATGTTTTCTGAATAATATTAATGAAGGTGAAACTATAATATTAATGAAGTAACATATGATTAATTTTGACCACAATAGATACAAATATTTTTTATAAATTCGTTTTCTACGATTTACTACTATAGTTCCTTGATTGATCGTTTGAAACAGTTTTAAAGAAATATTTATGAAACTCAGACAAAGATTGAACATTGAAAATGGGAGTCTTTGAATCTTAATGAACTGCTATATGTCAAGTTTCACAGCTGCATGTATTCTATTAAACAAAATGAAGAAATGTATAGTAAGACATCCATAGTTTTAGTTTTAAGTTTTATTGGAACATTTTAGG
Source organism: Timema douglasi (assembly GCA_901482245.1). NCBI lineage: Eukaryota > Metazoa > Arthropoda > Insecta > Phasmatodea > Timematidae > Timema > Timema douglasi. The sequence goes on from CABEEJ010000180.1 coordinate 1,381, forward strand.
TTTAATTTTAAATAATTCACAATTCATTGTAATTCATAATTCATTGTTTTAAATAATTCATAATTCATTGTTCACAAAAATGTTAACCTGGCAGATATTACTGGGACTATAAACAAAAGTTCACATGGAAATTGTTTTATTACAGGTTTTGGGAATAGTTTTAATCACATTAATCACCCAATTTATCACCCACTTCGTTGTCCACGTGGTCATACGTACTACTCTAGTGTCAGAATCGAGGTTTAAATCTCGGTAAGGTGATTTTTTCAAAATGATTTTACACTATCTCTCCATACGAATGTGGGTAAGCTTCATCTATGTATAACTTTATTAATCCCTAAGATCATTAGCGTAATTAACACATAAGTGTATAATCCTAAAGAATAGTAAAATGCAGAGCAAAAAAAAAAAGAAAAAAGAAGCTATCTGCAAATTATTATCGTAATTACGGAACTTTCCGTGTGTAAGGGACTAATTATAATTATATGCAGCTCGTGTGTTTATATTAATTGAGTTTAGTTTTAATTACAATCCTGTATTGTATTATTGCCAGCATGACAGCCCTTCCGATTCACAGATGGCTGTGTTATCGGATAGTTAGCGATACATTTGTTCACTCATATGTAGCTGACAGATTCTACACTTGCATCACAGACTCAGTCTAAAACTACGAGTGAAGAATGTCTCTGTGAACGGGATTAATCCTCGCTAGCTCAGTGGTAGATCAATGGCACGCTAAGTCGAAAGTCCCGAGCTCAATTCCTGTGTACAGATGTCATTTCTCAACTAATTTAATTAAAGATTTAGTTTTTTGAGCTGAGTTTTTTTAACCACTCCAAATCTCCACCCTCGGAGATAAATTAAAATGTACACCTAGGATGGGGTTTAGTATATAGGGGTAGGTTTAGAGGAAGGATGGGAGAGGCTCTGGATTGCTCCAAAGGTTGTATGAACGGGACCCTCGATAGTAAAACATCTTCATTAATATTAGTTGTATAGCCCTGTCGGGTAATTTTAGTATAAAAGTGGGAGATACGCGATATTATACAACCTCGATGTAAATAATCTTCCATATAGTTGAGGGAACTTTTATAAGATTAAAACTATTTCTGTGGGTCTACAAGTTTGCTGTAAAACGATAACAGCGCTCATATTTGGTCACGTGACAGCTCTAATCCAATCAAAAGAAGCTCACGCTGCTCGAGTAGAGATAATTTCAACTTTTCCAGCGTTTCTACAGGTAACATGCCAAGAAAACCTGATCAGCGCATGCGCGAACTTTCAATCTCAAAAGTGTTTATATAAAAACGACAGTTTATTTGAAGCCATGAGGTTTATCGATGAGTAAAAATCAAATCCATGCAACAATTTAAATATTTTATTTTAAATACAGTAACTTGCACTTATTGTAATATTTACATTTTTATGTTTGACGCTTCAATGCATCATGGGTAAAAAAAGATTCCCAACTTTCCAAGAGTGTGTGAACAGCTGCACCACTAGGAGCTACGGAGTCACTATACTGCTTTCAAATTTCAGCATACGTGTGAATTCACCTTTAGTTTAATTTATTTTAATGACGTGTTGAAAGGGTTACTTAGATGGGCCATTGCTCCGAAAGGAGTACATGACTGCCTATAGTTTAGTAAACGATGATCTAGTATAAAATAAAAACTTTGTAACATTTTAGACCATTTCCATACGGATATACAGTTCGTTAATACCACCCTTCTGGGAATATGTACTAAGGCGTCATTATTGTTTAGTTGGGTTTGTCTGTGACAAAGAAGCTGAGGTTTGAAACCCGGACGAGCTATTAGGTTTTATCATTATTAATTTTCTCCTTCACTCACACAAATTCTGATAATTTTCTAAACATTTTACCTCACTTGATCCAACCCTATTAGTGTAAATTATACGCAGATTTTGGATGGGTAGTACGGTGCATAGCACTGTTATTATTATTATTATTATTATAAGCACCGCGTCTTACTACCCATTTGGGTCGTACGCACTTATGCTAATGTGTAATGGTATTGTGATTGTGGGATGAAATAAAGGACCTACAGTTTAACGTGGAATCCGAACCACGGTGGAGGCCTGGCATTCTTCACATTCACAAGATGTCTTGTCAGAGGTGAAGAGAAGGGTTTGGTAATCAGATAAATCTGTGCCGGGACCGAGGGTTGAGCCCCGAACCCCAGCAGAGAAGTCAGACAGACATCTTACCCCTAGACCACCAGGTCACCCCGTAGCACTAATAAACAAACAAAAATTACTAGGCAATTATTCATACATTAGATTTTGTATGTTTATTATTAGCTATATCAATCGGCTCTAAAAAAATTTGTTTATAATTAATGTAGTAATATACTAATTGTTGTTAATATATGAGTGTTAAATACCTTAATACAATAAAATAAACATTACTTTCAATGGAGTCTGAGTTCAGTGTCCAAAAGGCCGGGAATTATATGGTTTTGAATTAGTCAAGTCCTTTGGGGCTGATTATTTCGCATTTCATATTCTTTATTTTCATAGAACTAATACAGTTCTCACTTCCATTTGAAGGATTCTATATGAGAACTGGAAAAGTTAATAGGCCAGATTATGCTATATTCAGCTAGTAGTTTTGATAAATATTGTTTTAACCTATAAAATTACACTAATGATTAATTACTATAAATTTGAGCCAACAAAAATATTTGTATCTTTAAAAGGTATTTTATTTTTATTAAAATCAGAGTTCTAGCACTGAAAACCTACACCTGGCCCAGATTATGAATAAGTATCTTTTATATTTTATAGTAAAACTGATAATATTTAAACTGTTATGTTAATATCAAGTGAACTTGACAAGCAAACACACTATCAGATGACTAAGGAAAGGGTTCTCAAAATATCTGTTAACGAGGAAACTTCCTTTATCCATATCCCACCTACAACACATACCATGTAATGAAAAATATTCTGAATTTTATCGCAGCATCTCCAGTTTAATAAAAAGAATTTGCATACAAATATTCAACGATAGTGGTTTAATACACTCAGATTAAAAAGCAAGGCATTTGGAACGCCCTTATAAGGTCAAGCTAGTACTTTTACTATTCAGCTAAATATAATCCAGTTTGGTCCAAATAATAAGATTAACTGAGTAGTATAGGGCATTGAGGCCTTAGTTAACTCTGTTTCTGTTGTCTGGGGAGTCAAGGCTTGGAACCTGGTTGGGTGTACTTAGTTTTATTTTTAAAACGGGTGTATACCATTCTATAACATCGTTTATATGAGTCCCATTTTTATTTAACAATCTAGTCTGCTTTATACCTGTTTTTAAAGTTAAATAGTTGTGTTAAACACTAAGCAAAATATGTTTAACGTGTGGCTATGAGCTCACTCCATATCTTATTAATCGTCCTGTCTCTATACATATTTACTAAGAAGGTAAAGATGAGGAAGGTAGAGTATAAAGGAAATTAATTTATATTGATTAGATTTAATCTCTTTCAACAGGTAGATTACCATGTCCAAATTTAACCCTCAAGAATATCCTAGTAGCATATTCATTTTTTAAAACATTTTTTCTTTTCTTATTTAGGTCATAAATCAGTTTTATTCCTGGCCTTCCTTGTCCCCTTCTCACTTCCCCCTAGCCTTCGATGATATCACACAATAGGCAATTTATTTTCATAATATGACCCAAATATTTTTTCTTTCTTTGTAGAATCACCTGTATGAAGTCTTCTGTCCACTTTATCCTCTCTATTATCCTCCATCACCACCTCTCAAAGCTTCCTAAATATGTATTATCCTTTTTATTCAAGGTATATGTTTCAGCTCCATACAAAGATGCAACACTTCACCAGTTTCCTCCAAATCTTCAAGTGAAGGTTGTTGGTCAATAGCATCGTCTTCTAGCTGAGAGAAGCATTTGCCTTATTTATTTTTGAAATGATATCCCGCATATACTGCCCTTAATAGAGTTGAGACAAATTTGATTTAAACAATCTCATAAAAATAGTGTTTTTTATTTTATATAGCAATCCACCCACGAATAGTAAAAGAGAACAGATTATACTGACACATTAGTACGTCTTGAACCATAATTTGGATCTACCATCCAAAATAAGAGGGTTCAAAACTTCAAAAAAGAAAAAAATAGAAACTAAGAACAATCGAAAGAGTGGGCTGGGTGAGTGAACTGGTTATACCCGCTGGGTAAGCTAAATGACACCCAGCGCGCGCAATTTGGGATAGATGTGGGCAAGTGCTCACGGCCGTCCTCAGCGATCGATAAACACAGCCCAGAAGTATACCCTTATTGTGATTACTTCACAAGAATCAATTCAACTTAAAATAACCGAAGGATGATACTAGTATAAAGAGAAGGAACGAATATCACCGCCAATAGTAATTTATTATAATTACCCAAAAAAGGTTGGCAACAATGGATACAAGTATATTAACAGTTATACAAAATGCAACTTCTTTATAACATTTTCTTTTGGCGTCTTTATACCACTAGCGCTAGCTTTAAGAGCAACCTTCATCTCTCGCTACAAGAAATAACAATTAGGCATGAAGGCTAATACCCTATTATAATCTCAACCTAAGAATTAAACGTTAACATCAACAATTACTAACACCTAGTCAATATGCATTATTTATATCATTTTACCAGCCCCGAAAGAATGGGGAAGATATACAATTAAACCCTAGCTTATTTGTGTGAGCTGAGGCAAATATTAGATAACAACTTTGCTTTTAATTGGCCAACAACTCCCATTAGTCCTCATAACTCGGTTGCTATGGCAACTTCCCATCTAAACATATCACGCGCTGAAGGCGCCCAGCTATATATGTTCGGAGGTGAACATCCATATATTAACCTTACTAAAACTATCCTAACACAGTAAAAATTACATATAAACCTAGCAAGGTTTTATTAAGTTAAAGTCAACAGGCGATGTTGACGAATGACATAATTTATAATATATTTTAGTCTAATGCTAAATTTACCTATCTTTGATAAACAATTAAACAGAGTAAGGTTTTAAGGAACGAGTCCATTCAAATTAAAGCGCTAAACCTAACATGATAAATAGAGATAAAAATAGGAAACCACTAACTATAACTAATACACAATTTAAATTTGATACGCCCAAAATATAAAGTCCAAAGTGTCAGGCATCCCAACCCATTTATCTTTAACATTAATACGACGGTAAAATAGTAAACCATACACAAAAATATCCCAATAGTTAGAGAAAAGTCTCAAGTCCAGATATGTTATGCATTCAGCCAAGAGTAAAGTTTTTGTTTATACGCAGACATAGCTTGAAATGTCAATTAAAGCAAGTTTAAAACTTTTAAGATATTTCCAAGTAATACTAATCGAAGTGCCTAAAAGGAATTTTGAAAAGTCAGACATTTAACCCAAAAGGAATTTAGCTTACATTGTAGTTCGTCGCCATCACCAATTCAAGCGACCTTCACCGCCAGCCCAAGAGTGGCTCACAATTCACAGGGTTGATCTTTTATACGCACAAAACACAGCTTGCATCACATGGTGAGTAGGGGGGGCCAAAGAACGTAGATAGGGTGGAGAAGCTTCTAGAGTCCACTCGTAGCCAGTAGATTCTCGCTCGTAAACTCGGTGGAGTGTTACTTCTTTTCTTCTTATGGTCTTTGGACGAGTAGAATTGGCGTGAAGTTTTTTAGCGGGCACGCCTCAGTATTCGAAGGAAGGTCGTGATGTTCGGATGTGTGATGATAGGTGGCTGCAGTGTTTACCTGGGAATGGCCGTGGACGTCTTGGTAGAATTGGGTAAGTTTGCAGTATATTGTAATATTAGCTAGCGGCTAATGTTACAGTCTGCTCATTGATGTGTTGGCCCTGAATTAATTTGTTTGATTTTTTAAATCAATAATTTATCTCCAAAAATATTTGTGAAAAATATATCATGTATGGAAGAGCTCAATTTGTTTTCAGACCAATATTTAAGAAACCACACTGATGTTAAAAATATCATATTGGTTGTCGCATGCTTCGGTGGTCACAGGTTCTTAGGTGTCACTCTCATTTTAGACAATACTACCAATGACGGAGATCTACTTAAATTTATGATAAGCTAGCTATTTAATCTATCATAATAATATCTTCTGAAACCACATTCTATTTATTTTGGCCAAAAGATTTTTCTGCTCTATTCAAAAATATATTGACCTAAACCCTCACTCCATTCCACACCACCTTTAACATTTCCATTTTTGTTTCGAATGATTTATTGATGTAATATAAACATATTTTATGATAATAAGAAGTTTACGATTCTTCATCTCAATTCTGTAAGGTAAAACTTTATATGCTTCTCATTTTTACGTATGGTGCGAAACGAATATATTTCCTTGCCCCTTTATATCAAAGTAGACTCGAGAGTAAATCAGAGCGGTTTACGAGCGAGGGATGTGGTGGTTTCATGCACTTACACGACATTTATGTTATTCTGGGTTAAGTCAGAGGGAGCAATCCAATTTTGTCCCCTCACACGGGACGTTTACCTTTGGGAGACCCACTCACTTGAAAACTATTCCAATTTGGTACGTTGTTCCTAGTGTTCAACCATTATAAATTGGAAGACATAAACTTTTATGTAAGAGAGCAAAACATTGCTTGAAAATAAAAGTGAGACCTATTTGATACTAGAAACATGAAAAGCTATTTTATTACTTGTACAACTTAGGAAGAAGTAGGGTTCAAATATCCGATGACTTGGAGGAAAGAAGAAAATTCTGTGGGCAGGGACTTGTCGTAAGACAGAACATATTATTATAATAGCTATTACTTTTAGAATATAATTTTATTTGTGTTAATTAAAAGGGAATTTTAGTGCTGCCTTCAGTGTCCATTGAAAAAATCTACTTTTTCCCATGATATGTATCTAGTTCACAATTTTTCGAACTCGAATCAGAATTTTGGTTACGAATCACGAAACTTGAATTTTGAGTCAGAATTATACAACACAAGACTCACGTAAGTGTTTATCTATCCATTCCACAATAGTATGATTTCCCTCTTACCCTTTCCTTCTTAAATTCTGGATTTGTTATCATTAAATAAGTGATCAATAAGATGATTTGGGACATGAATGTTGATTTGTTCAAAATTATGTACCGTTTCTGTCTGTCTGTCTCTCCCCTTGGCCATCTGTCAGTTCCTGGTCACGGATCAAAGATAGTTGTATATATTTTGTTCAAACTTGAAATTTATATTTTATAGTAATTTTTTTTTCTATTTTGACCCTAATTCTTAACTTAAGATTAGTGTCAAGGAAATCATTTTAAATGATCAATAATAAACTATCTTTATTTTCTATGATAAACTAATTTAAGATTAGTTTGCTTGAAAAATTTGTAAATTTTATATTTTACAGATTAAAATTTTTTGCAGAGTAGCCTATAATTAGCTTAGTTTAAAAATGTTAAATCTCTTTAAATATTTGAAAAATTTAGCTTAAATATATATAATGTAAGAGTGTTTGTTGGAAATAAGATGATTTAATATTATTGAGATAATCTTCCTTAAAAGTAGTTTACTAAAACCTTTTTTTGATCATTTTCTTCCAAGATATAATGCACATTATGAGAAAGTCTGTGAGCTTGTCTCGAAACCTTTATATATTTTGAATTTTGAATTCTAAATTTTCTAAAATCCTAGAATCTCAAATATTATTCAGGATTTGAGGCATTCCATAATTATATATTCGTGATTAAAATTTAGGATTTTTGACTAAAAATAAGGGTGTAAAATTTAGCTTGTAGTAAAAAAACTGTAAAGGCACCTCTCAATTTAATAAATATATCTTTCCTCCACGGCATATATACTAAGAATAACAATTATTAAGTTTTAAGGCTATAATATGATAAACTACCATGAAATTTGAATCTATTTGTTGGAAGAAGGATAAATATATTTTTCAACACTCTATTTTATAAATGTTACCTTTTGTGCTAAGCGACTTTGAAAGTAGCTAGTTTTTCATTTTCATGATTGTTGTTGGTTTTTGATCCTTAAGGAACAAATTGATGTGTTTAACCTTTATTTTGGTATGAACCATATTTTGAAACAACAGATAGCCTCTGATTTTTAGTGTCTAAAAGGTGTCACAGTACCCCCTTAAAAACAAAAACAAAAAGTTCAATAAATGTTTAATTTTTTTTAAAAACTTGATGTATTTAACGCGCACTTTATGAAACAACTGAATAAACATACACGCGAATTATAAACTAAATTAAATCTAGAACAAACACAACACCTAGGTCCCGGCCAGTAATTCATCACTGTGAAAGGGGAAACCCACAATTCATCAATGGTCAAACTTTTGGACATGCCGAGAATCGAGCCCGGGACCCTTAGTTCAGTAAATAGACACTACCAACTTGAGCTAACGTGTCAGGCAATATATATATATCAATAAAAGAGTTTTACAGGAGCGTATTTAATCTAAGTAGTATATTATTATATAAGATATTTTATAATATAACATAATGTTATAGACAATTTAAAATTATAATAAAGTGCCTTGTCAGCTTGTAAAATTAGTTTAATATCAAGCCTTTATCAAATTAAAGGTTAAAATAACGTATATTAACGTAAGCACGTAATTGTATTTAATTTTTTTCGTTTTTATTTCCAAATATTATTAACTCCAGAAACGGATGCTGAGAATTACAAACATAATATCTTTAAGGAGTTAAGTACCTTAAATTTCCAGTTTAATATTTTATTAAAAATCGTTGGAACAGTTATCATTTTCTCGTGTTCCACGATGCTTTAAGCCAAATGTGGCAGTTCTTAGAGAAAACAAAACGTCGAAAAATATGGATATAGCTTTACTGATATAAAAAAATAAAAAAAAATTATAAAAAGGTCTGAGAGTAAAACACGAGGATATTAAAGGATTGTTTAAGTAGAATTTACATAACTTTTATTTTCATATGAGATACCACTGTGTAAGGCTACATTTTGTAAATTAGATCCTTAAAATATTAATGAAAAAGAACCTAAGGAGATTTTTCACAAAGTAAAGTTATCATAGGAATCATGTAAGATTTGTTATATCATAATATTAACAATGGATAGATCCCCAAAGTTTCTTCACATTTTTTTTTGTCTTAATGGCTAAAAATATAGCCTTGGCGTAATGGCAGCCAATAAGCGTGAAAACCAAACCATTAAACCTTCTAAATGGAGTCGGAGGAGCGAGTAAGTGTTCTCTGATGGATAAACAAGTTTTTTTTAAATTTCATATATTTAGTTTTATTTCTTTGTACTAATATACTTTTTAGTTATAAAAACTATTTAAATATTCACTACTGTAGAATAAGATAGGAAATATAGAAAGACTCCAAAAAATTCGCGATCAACATAGAAATACACGATATTTTAAATCGCCCATAAACGACCAACAGCACATTCTATTGCAATCCGGATGCCTTAAAACACCTTATTATTGGTGTGAGTCAAGCTTTGATGGATTATAAATTTATTAACATTAATGAGGTTCAAAATTTGTACAGTCTAACCATTTGGAGTTCACTAGGAGGGAACTCTCAATCAATAATGGCCTTTATATTGTGTAGATAATATGAAGCAGATATTTTTCAATTTTTTTTCATCTGCTACATTGGAGATTTTTCTTTGACTTGGATAGGTATCTAGCTTATATAAAGTATAAGCCAATTTATGATAGAATAGTTTGTGGACCCAAAGAAAGGGCTGGACAATTAAGACGCGGCTAAATATTGTAGACGGTTGTGTGAAAGACAATCATTAATAGTTTTAATAATAAAATAGCATGCATGATTTGGTGTATGAATGCTCTTGCAGCGAAGGGAGTATGCAAGGATATGTGCGTGTGGATGGATTAGTATAGTTTTTTTTAAAGCTATATGCAATATTTATTGCCTACCCCCTAAATGAACGAACGGTGTGATTAGGTATGTGTATGTATGTATCTATAAATAAACAACAATATAATACTAAATTTATAGGATTTATAAAACAAAATTAAATGTATATGAATATGTGGAAGACTTTTCTATAATTTAGCTTTGTTGGTGTCTTATAAATTTATTCTGAGCAAGTGGTCTCAGGTTTGATTTATTGTGAGCTCATCAAAATAATCAATTTGTGAAATTATGACTTCCTATGTAAAATTGATGAGTAGGTTGAAGGAATAGGGGCTGGTTGTATTCTAGGTTCAAGTCAGTTTGTACATCTTGTGTTGATAAACTAAGTTGATTCATAAATTGAAAGTTAAATACCCCTGAAAACAGGACGCCCCCTGATTTGAGGTGTATCTGTTGTTGCAGCAAAGTGAAGGGTACTCAACGTATCCGCTTTTGATACGTAACAGTTGACAATCCTGAGTGAAAGGGAACCCTTTTGGCAAGGGACACCCTTGAAACCACGAGAAGCGCATGCGTCACAAAACAAACGTGGAAGGTACTTTATGTGGGCATGTCACCAATTTCTACAAAGAGAGGTTCAGCTTCCATACAAAGAAATCATGCTGAAGGAAATTATTAAAAGATATAAATTGGTTGTAAGCAAAAAGAGTGTTTGTACGATTCACCAAGCATATTTTTATGTGAGTGTTAAATTGAATTTTAATAAAAGCTGTGAACTTTGACATTTATCATAGTCTGACGCCTTAGCTTAGCCGTTAGTGAGTTTGTATGTTAAATTAAGGGTCTAGGGTTCAATTTATGACCAAGGAAAAACACATATATTTGGTGAAAATAGGGTTTTTAAAGCTCATTGCTTGGTTTATATTGTAAATAAGGTTATTATTAGTAAGGATATGGTATCAAAAGAAAATAATCGATACTGGACTCATTAAAAGTATTGTAAAATAATATATACACTGTACTAGTATCAAAAGAAAAGTATCGATAACAGTAAATATCGGTATCGAAATTTGAAATTGAAAAAAATATTTTTTTGCATCTAGTAGTAATTATTTCACCTTTTGATCATAATTATATAATCATATGTATTTAAACACTAAAATATATCATGGTTTTTAATAACCTAAAACAAATCATACAATATACTTTTTCGCTATTCATCTTTTAAAAAGACTACCATAATTCCCTTCTGGGAGGTCCCATTTTTAACCACATTCGTCATTTATATACTCTATAAAGATAGATTATAACTATTGACAAACAATATAAAAATAAATGCCTTGATCTTTTTCATCTTCTTAAACAACGCAAATAATTATTTTTGTTTCGTCGGCTTGGGGCACCCATTTATTCTTTTAGTTCATTGCGGTCAACAAAAGATTATTTTATTTAGTTTGTGATGACCGTGCTCAGTGATAAAGGGGTATTAGACTGATCATACTCCCCCCATCACCCTGTCAGGCATCAGGTTGTATTGATAAACAATGATGAAAGATCCTCTTTGAATTATAATAAGTTAAACGAGATTGAATGCTAAAGTTGCTTCTTCTTTCTTGTCATACAGAAAATGAGTGAGAATTGAAATAGTGTAGTTTGTTCTTGCTCCACAGTCCACCCTAGTAAAAATGTAATCCCAACAAGAGCGAAGATAACAAAAAGTTGTTTCTTTCAATACCGATCCGATAATGGTGTGTGAGTACTAATATTTGTAACAGTATCGGAAAATATATTAGTACCAGAAGGAAAATATGGATATTAGTAAAGTATTGTTTTTTTCAATACCTAATTTTAAGCATGAGATAAGACAACTTTAGTACTATTAATGTGAATTTAACTAGTAGACAAAGTGAAAGAAATTAAACGGAGCAAGAGAATTCATCTTCCCTATTAAAACATTGTGAGCTGTAAAATGTATAATTCGGTTTTATGTCGGAATGATGTAACATTTGACAGAGTGTCTGAGGTGGCTCAAAAGAAGGTAGGAGGATTTGTCAAAGTCTTACTTAACATATAGAGCTGAAAACTTTCCAGGATCTATATAAACACTCCAACATAAGTGTTGGGACATTTGGTAGACGTCAAACGCCATAGAAGTAGGATTAAATAAGTGAAAGTAAATAAGAAATATATCGAGCTTTATGTTTATATATATAGATATGAGTCGCTGAGTTTCAAAACTACCTAGTTGCATCAAAATTAATTCTGAGAAAAAGGATAAAATGTGATCATAGAGAAACTTACAGTTTTTTGCCACAAGTTTTTGCATGTCCTAGTTTGATAGTGTGTGGTAGTGATTGTCCAAAATATTATGTTATTTGGTTGAAAGATAAATTAGTAAAATAATTTTTTTTTTCAAGTAACAAGTTTTGCAACTGGATCTTGCATCTTAGCTTGCATTTGGATCCTAGCTAATTTTTATTTTGTAGCTTTTGCAACTAGACAGTTTTGCAGCAGTTTTTATAAACAACTTGTTTTGCAGCTGTAAGGAAAACTTAGATTTTAGGTTAGGCTAAGGTAGAAAAAAAAACATTTACTTGAGCTTGATTTTAAACAAAATTATCAAATTAAATGTTACAATATGTAACAGGCTTAGTAAAATAAAATACCTGTAGTATAAACGTTGTTAAAAATTAATGTAATACATTTTTTTGCAAAATTACAAAGAAGTAGATAAAAAAATAGTAATCCTAAGTTTATGTAATATGGTAAGTGAAAAGTAAACAAGGAAATATTAATACTAATATTAGAACTTATAGTAATTCATTGTACACAAAAATTTTCGTCCTCCATCGGAACATCTAGAATTTCGATAGACTCAACCCTTGGGCTTACTTGATAAACATTTTGTTCCATTTTATCTTTATAGTACTTCAACTCATTTATAACTGTCCATTCTCCCCCTAATATTTGGTTAAATGTTTTTGATTGTCACTTAGTTTATCTTTGCTAACTGAGATTCCAACTGGTAACTGTTGTGGCTCCATATTTGCAATAAGTATTCCGGTTTTATTTATAGGTCGTGCTTTACAACAGTCGCTTCTATAAAACAGTTCACCACGAACCAAAGCGTTGTTCTTTTTGAATTGTGTTAAAACAAATCTTTTAGACTTTGAGAAAGAAAAATGCCTGGATTGTGTTGGCTTAATACATTCTTTACAACTTTATTTCCAGTCATAGCAGAAGTAATCTTTATCAAGCTGAAGTACAGTTCTTACTTCTTTAAACTTGCTAATGTACTGGGAAGGACTTACAATTGTCTCAATTTTCCTGTAATTTTTCTCCAAATTACCAAATATGCAGGCAAATAAGAATGCCCCGTCACGGGAAAGTATGCAGTTATTCTTGTAACATTATGTGGCAGGACATCCAAAAGAACTTTTCAAAGCATGCCTATCAATATATAATCCTTGTTTTGGCCAGCAGACCCGTCTGCATAAAGCTCAAGCTCTTTAATATGATCAAGTTGCGTATTCATTAGGCGATGATGTAAAGCAGAAACAATTTTGTCAGAACCTCTGTGGTCGTCTGATTCTGACCAAGTTTAGATGAATGTATTACTCTTATTCTGCGGTTCCTTAGAAGAGCCTTCACATATGGTAAAGTTATATTGGTGAACCTGACGTGAATAATAATTACTTTGGTCTGGAAGCTTAGGTAAAGGTAGTTTCTTTTGGGAGTCAAATGAAATTGTATGACTTCGTTTGTTTTTTTAGACTTTCATAGAATGCACTAACCTTCAGAGTGTGAACTCTAATTTCGGTCATCAGCTGTACTTTTTATTTCCTTGAGACGTTTGGAGCTTACCTTTGAGCTGCAAACAAACTAGACAGACATCATTAGCTGGACTCTTAAAACTTATGTTATTTTTTGTCTGTAATATGTTTATAAAATACTCAAACATAACTTTTAGTTCAGTTGGATCTAGTTCATTATACTTAGACCATATTTTTTTAAAATCGACAAGTCACTTGAAGGATATTGCCTATTACAACCCTTTTCTCTGCAGTAATGGAACTTTAGAGGTTGCAGTGACTCAATAAAAGTTTGTACATAATGAAGTTTTTCTGCAAATCTTAATGTATATCTGTTCCCACCTCTGTTCTCTTGTGGGCTCTATTCTGTTACCAAATTGTCTCAGCTTAAACACTGAATCCTGCTTCTTGATACAATAAGAATATCCAATAATTTCTTTTGGCAAATTTGAACAGTATGCTTTCTGGTCTCTTTTTGGAATCTCAGTACATAATATTTGTTAGTAGACACCCTAATTTTTAGCCCTATAACATTAGGCTTACGGCCAGCTGTAGACCTAGCGAGTGTTTCATTAGAAACGTATTTCAACACGAAACTATCCTGTTTTATTTTGTCTGTGGATGCATAAAATGCTTGATGGAACCTCCTAATATATTGCATGCTCAAACTATTGCTTTTAAACAATGTTTTTTTTAACCTTGATCATGACTGCATTTTGTCATCTTGGGTAAATGTTTAAAAACATGACGCTATTTTTGTCAATATTTCGGTTCTTATGCTTCAGGCTGCCTCCCTTTTTTCTACTATTTTTCCTACTGACACAATTTATAACACCAGCAACTATAACTTGATCTTCTACATTCAAATCTATATCCATTCTAACTACAGAAACTCATTAAACATTCACTAAAAAACCATATAGACAAACTTGTTTTCAGCACCAACAGCTGAATGAATATTGAATATTCTCTTGAAATAACAGGTGTGCCAACTTTTTATATTATATTCTCATATTTTAAAATTTCTCTATACTATGAAAATATTTTACAGATCCGAGTAAATAAAGAAAATAATAGTTAATAACCATCACACCAGAGGCATTTTTCATCCTGCAATTAGCCTGTTTATGATACTGGATTGGAATAATAGCCATATTGTTAAATATCAACTAGATATTTTAGCAACTCTTTTATAATGTTGAAATTAGAGAGATTTGCAAATATGCTTCTGTGCTATTAGAATTGTTCCACTCTCCCTCTAAATTGAACCTTCCTCATCCCTAACTAATTAGCTTAATTAGTAGGCCTACATATGGGCATAACCTAAACAGGTATTCAAACGCGGTGCTAAGATTATTAAATGTTACCAAAAAATAAATAAAGCATGTTTATATTTTAAAAAAGTGTTAAAATGATTTGTATTTGGCCCTTCAGTCAAATTATTGCTCTATGAGTTCAGGGAAAGAAATACTTACTAGATAAGAAAGAGAAAGCTCAGGAGAAGAAAGGCAAAAGTAAAACTTAATAATCACTACACCATTTAAAATATTCTTTCTTATACGAATTGGCAGGCCTATTTTTATTTCTTATTGAGAAGTTTTATTCTCTCTTTTTTATAAACTTTTTATCCTATAGTTTATTTATTTGAAATTTCTTAGTTTTATATTAATTAATCAAATATTTGATTTATATGTCATAAACCATATACAGAAACCGCCTATTTTTAAAACTAAAGAAAATAATTGAAAGAAACATATATTTGAAAAAAAAGTTCAGTTTATTTTTACCACTTTCTCTTTTTTTAGATTTAGAATTAAAAATATAAAATGTTGAACTAAGAACGATACGTTATTCATGAATTCATTTCTATCTGGAATTCTTTAGAGGTTTTAAATAGAGACCAGCCCTAAAACTAGCTTAGGTGTACCTCTTATTTCAAGCTTGGTTATTCACAAAAAATTATTTTATATAAAGGAAATGGGATGAATGAAAGCTTTACTGTGCCGCAAAGCAAATGTTTGCTTCATTTATATGCCCATGCGTATGTAAAAGAAAAAAAAGCTAAGATGGGAACTTTTCTCTTATTAGTTATTATTTTTTGGTTGGAGCTATGCAAATTTTAATTACGTAATGCACACACTTTTCACCAACTTTGTTTGAAAAATTTCAATACTTGCGTATTAACTTAGATAACATTTTATTTGAAGGTTCATTTCACTATAAATTGTGTCGAAAAACGTAGAGACCTATTTTTTCAACTCTTGATTGTACAATTAATTAGAATTTACTTAGTTTACTTTGAAAACTGAAGTATTATTGTTAACACATGCCAACACTTTTAGATGTATGTGTCTACACTAAACTAATTATCTATTAATAGTAACGGTGACCTGCTGGTATAGGGGTAAGGTGTCAGACTTCTATGCTGGCGGCCGGGGTTCAATCCTCGGTCCCGGCACAGATTTATCTGATTTCCAAACCCTTCCTTCACCTCTGACAATACATCTTGTGAATGTAGGGAATGCCAGGCCTCCACCGTGGTTCGGATTCCACGTTAAACTGTAGGTCCTCCATTTCATCTCACAATCACCCTGCCATTACACATTAGCGTAAGTGCGTATAACCCGAACGGGTAGTAAGACGCGGTCCTAATAATCATAATAATAATAATAATAATAGTAGAATCACATAACAGATCCAAGGATAAAGGGATTATTTCAAAACTAAGACAATATTTTTATAATTTAGCATAATCACTGTATCCCTATATTCATCCAAAGACTACTCACTTAATCTTTTATTTTAAATTTTAGCCTTTTAAGTTTTACTATAAACAAGTCATTTATTTTTTCAGGTACTATTTTACGTTATACGGTACGTTGAAGCTGTTAGGATACGCAAATGATTTTGCTTTCTTTGGAAATTGTAAAAATGTTGTTGCAAGAAATACATACATTTTATCTGTGGCTAGTGAGTAAATAGGTTTAGAAGTGAAATTAGGATGTTCAAAATAAGGTGCTTAGAAATATATTTGGTTAAAAATAGGATGAGGCTATGGGGGTTGTAAAAAGCTACATATGATGATTTATATACCCTGTGCTCATCACAAAATATTATTAATATACTAAGGCCTCTTAGATTACAGTATTTAGGACATGCGGTGAAAATGGAAGAATTTATAAACTGGCCAACCCAGGGGGAAAATACTATTGGGGAGACCGAGACGCAGATAGGAGGATATTATTATATTACAGCTAAAAGAGATTATGTTGTAATAAGATAGACTGGATAGAAATAGCTCAAGATAGGGATAGCTGGCATACTTTGGTATGTGCGGAAATAATCTTTCGAATTCCTAATGCCATCGCATAGAGTAAGTAAGCAACTGCTTTATTTTAATTTTTCTATTCTACAATTATTTTGATAAATTATATCAAATTTTTCAACATGTTATAGCTATTTCAAATTGTTCTCTATACTAAGTAAATTAAGTGTTATATGTATTTTATTACTTAAAAGAGCTATACATATTTTAATATTCCTTAATCAAACCAAGGTTACATTATTTACCATATTTCAAAGAATGATATTAATATAATTTTCAAGCTATGCAATTTCATTAATATCCTTAGGCTCCATTGTATATTTATAATACCCATATAAATTTTATTATTCTTTCAAATATATTATACATTTTTTCAATATTTCAATATTTTCTAAATAATTTATTTTAATAAACACAACCAATTTAATTAATTTTAAAATAGTTTTTAAAATTAAATTTTCATGAATTTTATAGATCTTATAGATTTTTTCAACATTTTACCTATCAATTTAACTACATAATGTATATATTCTATTACTATCAACTTTTCATAATAATATTTGATAAAATTAATATTTTTGATTTCTACAAACAAGTTATTAAATATTATATTTTCCGTATTCAGCATTATTTAGAATATCTTCTAAATTATTTGAAGGGGAATATTTGTTTCCTTAATAAAATAAAGTTGACTAAACTCTGTACATGTAAATAAAATTATAAATTATTATGTCCATGGAATGAGATACATTTATCTACAGCCTCAAGCACTATATGCATAAATATATTACTTATACTTTAGTAAGCCATTAAATCCAACTAAACAATACGTCCTGTTTTTAATTTCTCTCGACACCTTGGAAAGAAAATAATATGATTGGAAAAAAAATTGAACGAGAGATTTTAATAAATGTTGACGTTTCGTGACTCCCTAAAACAAAAAAGAATTTTCAATACCCTCTGTCTGTCCGTCTGTCTGATTGCACCTTGGGCTAGAGCTGAAACTATGTTACCGAGAGGGCCAAAACATGTTATCTGAGGTTTTCTTAAGGTGCCCCCAAGGTTTTTATTGAATTAGATGCAAAACCTTAAATTTAAGGGTGGTTTACTGAAAGGCAAACATAGAAAAATTCAATTCTATCTAAATTTGCCCTAATGATCTTAATGATATATTATTTCTAGACGTTGTTCATCATTATAAACAATATGGCGAAACTCATTTTCTCATGAAAATTACTTTGAGGGTATTTTACACTAAGGAAATCTTCAAATTTTGATCATTTATCCACAAATATTTTAGATACTAAATAGCTTATCATTGTAAAGTTGTAGTACTATTAAAGATAACAATTCTTTATTTAAAACATATGTTTATAAAACCAATAATTTCTGACCTTTAAACTAAATATGCACTTTCTAATTCAGGTATTTTAAATTAATTTGACTAAACGCTCTTTGATGGACAAAGATGTTTCTCTTTTCTCAATTTTTCTGTAACCTTATTCCTAGTGCCTAGTGCCATAAAGCAGAGGTTATCAAACTGGGATACGCGGGCACCTTTCAGGGGCACGCGAGCAGCTATAAAAGGAAATTTGACAAAATAACAAGAGACTTATGGAAAACTCTAATTGTTGGCAGTTACCGTTATCAGGTTATTTATACCCCTCTTACCCGCCTCGGTGGCGTAGTTGGCTAACGCGCTTGTCGTATTGAGCTCGACTGCTGAGGACGGGGAAATCGAGGTTCGAATCTCGGTCGGGTGAACTGGGGGTGGTTTTTCCTAAATGGTTTTCAACTCTCCCTCCACGCAAATACGGGTTAACTTCCTCTAATTCAACCTTCCCAATTCCTAATCCATTAGAGTAATTAGTACTTAAAGCGTATAACCCAAACGGGTAGTAAGACGCGGTGCTAATTATTATTATTATTCCCATCTTTTCCCCGTATTTTATCTCGGCTGGAGACCGATTTCTAGGAATTTTCAAGTTGATACCTTCTATATTAGCAGTTTATTATGCCTTTCTCGACAACATACCTCTGTCAGAGTGGTTTTTCATCCATGGTGTACCTAAAAAAAAAAATACTGCAATAGGTTAAATTTGGATACGGACCACAGCTTGAAAGTTTCAACTGGACAACCAGATATCAAAAAGTTGTGCCAAGCCATGCAGCCACGCCCCTCTCACTGAAAAACTTTTGATTCATTATATATCAGCTCCAGAACTAAAATTAAAAAACCTGATTTGGAAATATTGAGCTTATGTTTAGTTTTTTACTTTTATTTTTGAACGAATTCATGAAGAGATTGTCTTAAAACTTTTAAAGTAAAATTATTTATTTTTAACTGATCATAACGATTCTTAATAAGAGATAATGTTATGGCTACAACAGTAGTATTCCCTCTAACTAGCATTGTCACATTCGAAATATTTTTATCATGGATATTTTCCCCAGTATATTAAATAGATCGATAATTTACACAGTGATGATATTTTTTCAAGCCTGTCCTTTGTAATTTTTTTTTTTTATCTTAACGGTACTTTTAGACACGACCAAGAATTACCATCTAAAAAAAGTTTGAGAAAAATTACCATAGAGTAAGTAAGTAACAGTTTATATTATTTTATTTATAATATTTGGTGTTTCTTCAACAATCTCTCAGTATTTAATTTCCCAATTCTTGCCTGATTTTAGTTAATATCTGTTTTAAGATTAAAGCGGGAGAAAATCTATGCCGTGCAGCGTACCATTTATTTTAGCATAATTTATTTCTAGTGTTTAGCAATAAATTGACTTTATCTAAATATAGAAAACATTAAATGAAGAAATAGGAGAGGAATTTTAAACAAAATCTACCAAAGTTTTTCTGGGAATGGTCAGTTGAGTATATAATATTTATATAAGAGCATCACGTCTTATTTAAATATCAGGGCTATCCGGGCAATCATTATATAAGGGAAGGATTGAATTAAGGAAAAATTAAAGAAATGTTATCTATATTTGCGAGAAGGCAAAATAAACATATATTTAATTTAAAAACTAGCCTCACTCACAAGATAATAAGAAACTGACACCTTTATTTACGTGCCCACCGGAATGTGAGAAAAGTCTACTGTGTAAAAAAAGACCTTTATTTCTGATTTTAAAAAACTCCTTTTTAGTCAAAGCTTTAACACGCGAACTAGCTTTTAGCTATGTCAGGAATATTTTCCCCTACTCTTTTTCTGTATTTTCCTATTGTGAGCTAACATCCGATTCTTTTACACGCCTCTTATTCCTTCGTTTAGTTTTCCATGTGTTCCATTATCTTTAGTACAATGGTCTGACGAGACAATAGACCAATTAATATTCCTCCGTGGTCTGATGATTGAAGTATAACTTTTCAACACGGCAAATATTCTGTCTTATTCAGAGGTGGTACAAAGTGGTTTCTTGTTTTGAACATGACAATCAATTTATTTTCTTCATTATACCATTTAAGAAAAATACAACCATTGAGTTTCAATCAACATTCGTGTTACATCCGAAAAGTTTTAATTTATTTAACAAAAAACCGTTCAATTTTTACTCTGTCTTAAAGGAAAGGTATAATAATCGTGAACAATTTGTCTCACAAAATTATAAGGGATTTATTATTTGGTTTAAGTTGAAAATTTTGATAATTCAATTCTGTCTGTCCCAATATATGTATGTATGACTGTCAGTTTTTAGGGCAATATCCAAAATTGTCTAATGAATTTCATTTAAACTCGATATTCAAGTGTTACGAGGTCGTTACCGATGTGTCAAAACCATAATTTTTATTCTATACTATTAGCTAAATATAATTTTGTATGACTTTTAATTTGACTATTTTCGATAATATATCTAAATATTTTGTTAAAAAATGTATACATCTGAAGGATGTCCTACACGGTAAAAATTTGGCTATAAGAAATTAAGACAAAATGGTTATAAAATAATATTCAAAACTTACATATGAAGGATATGTTATATGATTATCCAACTAACATCTCTTTGTTTGAGTAAAAACAATCTGACAAGAGGTATTTTACTGATTACCTTTTTTAATTTCTCTCAATCACTTGAAGAGAGAAGTATTTTGATCGTCAATAAAAATTTAACTGTAGATTTTGATAAATGTTGAAGTTTCACCCCTGAAAGAAAAAAAATGTGTTTTTTTGCGGGTTGATCTATCTCTCTCTGTCTGTATCTCATGATAGAGCTGAGAAAAATGTACCGGTCGGGTTAAGACTTGGTATCTAGGTCTCCACAAGGTTCCGCCGAGTGATTTTTGAAATTAAGTGCAGTTTACTGAGGGGCAAAATCATAGATATTGAATTTTTTCAAAATTCGCTCAAACGATTTTGATTACTTTTTATATCCTTACATTGTTTAACATTAAAATCAATAATGCAGTTTTTATTTTTCTATGAAAATGATCTTAAGGGTATCACACTTACGCAGATATCTCCAATTTTTAGCATATCTCCATAGGTAACTATTTGAGATATGAAATATTTTATCATTTTAATGTTGTAGTACTATTTAATACAAATCTTTAAAAAAAATATATTTTTATAATATCAATAGCTTATGAGCTATAACCCAATATATACATTTTTTATTCAAGTATTTTGAGAATTAAATTGATTTTTACGCTTTTTGGGGAACACAGATGCTCCTCTTTTTTTTTTGTAACAGTGTATATTATCTTATTGTATATAATTACAGTTATGTTATTTGGTGGATTGTTCATGCAACATTGTAAATAATTTCGTTTTACAAATTTTACAAGTTTTTGATAAATGTTTCTATTTTAAGATTAAAGAGAGAGAAAGTCTGTGCAGTGTACCATACCACTTATTTTAGTTTATGATATTTATCACCGCGTCTTACTACCCGTTCGGGTTATACGATTTAAGTACTAATTACGCTAATGAATTAGGAATTGGGAAGGTAATTAAAGGAAGTGAACCCGCATTTGCGTGGAGGGAGAGTGGAAAACCATTTAGGAAAAACCACCCTCAGTTCACCCGACCGAGAATTCGAGCCTCGGTCTCCCCGTCCTCAGCAGTCGAGCTCAACACGACAAGCTCATTAGCCAACTACACCACCGAGGCGGGTTTATTTTAGTTTCGTTGCAAACTATAATATATTAAAGTATGTACGATTACGTCGCAACAATGATTTAAAATTTAATTACATGAATAAAAATGGAAGACAAAAGGTATATTTTAGTACAAGTTTTTTTAATCGTAATTATATTTAAATTAAGAATATTCCTCAATATTTTTGTTTTAAAATTCACGGCTAATATTTCAAACATGCCCTGTAATACATACGTTTTCAAATGTAATATATTTTATTTGCTACATCTAGAAGCCCGAACATAGATAATGTATAGGAGATGTGTTTTTATTCAAAAATTTTATTTGTAATAAAGAAATATTAATTTGTTTACTACTCAAAACTGTGCATGTACAGTAACTGACTTTGTGTTGAACTTGAATATAGATATTTCTTATGACTGTGAAAATCTACAGACTTATTACTAATAGCTAGTGCATACTTAGATACTTCTCTTTTTCAAATGTATATCTATCTCTTTGATAATCTGAAGTAAATTTAGGTATGTTTGTTTCAGGTTGCAGAGTTAGATAAAAAGGTTGGCCGTGTGTGTTCTAAGACTTACTTGCTGTATCTCAATATATATTTTAATTTTTACACCTTTATTTTTTGCATTCATAAAAAGGCGTCTAGTCTCTGTCTTGTTTGCTGGTGAAAGGAAGGTTGGGATTAAAGTCTCATCAGAGTTCTCTTGTGTGGTCTCTCTTGAATGATAACCACTCTCTCTCTCTCTCTCTGTGTCTTTCTCAGGGCAAATACAAGTACACTTCCTTTCATTTCCAACCTCATTGGTACAGTTAATTGATAGTGGCATGTCGTAGAGTACTGCCAGAAGCAAGGCATGATACAACTATACCTGTAATAAGGTCTCTCCCATTCGACCAATCATACATATTTTCTGTTCCACATATCTTTATTAATAAATTTATTACCGTCGAAACTTGAATAATTAGAGTTTTATTGAGTGATGATAATATACTAAAATTATTACAGGTCTGCCTACACCTGCAAAACAACACGATAAAAACATATTTAATAGAGATAACATGTATAGGTAGTAATACGCGTTGTTATAGAGTTTATAAGAAGCACATGGAATATTCTTGTTAAAATAAATATTTAGAGTTTTATTCGGATAATTGCTTAAAAAACACGTCTTACTACCCGTTTAGGCCTGACGGCTACGTTATATTTACTATAGTGTGCAAGGATGAGTCAGGTTTAATTTATAGGAACTGTGTCCACATTAGCGTGGTGGAAGATTGGAAAACCATTCAAGAAGAAACCTCAGTACCCCCGACTGAGATCAAACCTCGATCTCCCTGTCATGGGCAGGTTAATCTATTGTGAAATTGACGCCTTTGACCATGTGTCCTTGGAAGTGATTATATAAGCTTATTTGTTTAATATTTTTCGGTGGTTCCTTTATCCTTATTTCCTGCTATTTTGTGGTTTGTCTCTTTACATGTTCTTATGACAAGAAACGTTTTCAAGGAGACTGTAATGCTGCGCTAAATTCTATATATAATTTAATATCCATGTTAAAATCTTTCTACAATTATGGTAAAAAATATTGAAAAAAAACACAACTCTGGTGCAGTTTATTGAAATTGTATTCCTTGGTCTTCATTGCTAGCCATTTCAGACCAACTACTCACTTAAATGTAATTAATATTTAGTTCGAGTTCGATTTATATTTCGGCATAAGAGATAAAATCTCACATAATTTTAGAACAACAGACACAAATCCTATACTCTTTCCTTTGACCAATAATTGTGAAAAATAAAGCCCTAATTTTACCAATGATACAATTTTTGGCTATACTGGGAACCAAACTCCAATAAATCCATTGGGGAATGTCCAATCATCTGAGCTAACCAGTAGGATATGTTTCTCACTAAAATATTGAGAAACACCTAATTTTACTATAAGATTAAATATTATTTCTTATTTCACGAGTACTTTTGCTTTATTTCTTATATTATTGTTCTGCCAATATAACTTTGTCTTTGTAAGAAAGGAAGAGATATCTTCATCTCGAAACATCCTCCAGACATTGTTTATCCTGATAAGTCAATTATACTTTTTGTGTTAAGAATCCATTTGTCAAAATTAGACTAAATCAGATTAACGCTAAGCCACTAAACCACAGGTGTGGTTGGAATTTAAAGAGACAGATGCTAAAATGCTGTGTCGAGCTTGGTTCCTTTAGACACATGTTATTATAAAAATAACTAGTAGACCAATTAAAATGGAAAAAATTTAGTAAATGGATTTCTAATAACTATGTATTTCATAAACATAAATCGTCCATCAGAGATATAATATGTGTGTCATTTCATGTTCTACTTAGATTCTATTATTGAAGTATTCCTAGTTTTTATTTTATAAAAAGATCTTAAGTTTGCGTACATTTTAATTTTTTGAAAATTTAATAATTATATAGTTAAATAAATATTTAAATAAGTACGTTTTATAGTATTGAAGAAATAACATTTTACTCAGATTTTCTAAAAACTATGTATAATATTTAAAAAACGGAAAAAGTGACAATTTTGAGACCACGTAAAGAATGATTCACTATTGATGTCACGTAACAAAACTAAAGTAAAATATATGGGAGTTTAGGACGCTTGCAGCCGGGAGAAGGCGCCACGATAAGCCACTCGTCGCGACATAGTGGAGCGCTCACGTGGGCATTACTCAAACTGTGTTCAAGGTCGATATCTAGAGCAATGAGAATAGGATGCGCTAATCACTGGTAAGGGCAAAACTTATTATTATACATAGTGTAACACTAACGTGGGAAATACTCTAACCGTTTTCATGGTTTATAAAAGTTTATAGAAAAATACCCACATAAACATCCAACAAATTGTGACTATAATTGAGAACAAGATATGCCAAATTATGTTTGGTGGATTACTTTAATATTAATATATGTTAAAGAATTACAAAGCACATTATTCTTTCAGCTATTTTGAAAGTAATAATAATAATAATAATAATATAGATTGTTGTTTAGTAAATTTGTAGTAGTTTGCTAGTTTCTTATTAAATTCAGTACTTTAACTAAATTTAGTACAATACTAAAAAATTAGAATTTATACACATCAATGGCTTCTAGTAGAACCAATAATTTTTTTATAAATGATCAAATTCCTATACTGAATTAATATGAATTACTTTGTGGTCAATGGTTATCATGGAACGTGGTTGAATCCAGAAATTTAATTCGCGTTACATGAATTATAAATTAAGCATTGCGTATTTTGTAGAAACTTGAAATATAAAGTTCTTTATTAATTATTTAACAACTTTTAATCTAATTGTATGGCTTTAATTAAAAATTTATATATTATTCTTGAAACAATTTTTATAGATTAATTTTTTATAGTAGAATATGCAATCAATTTTTCTTATTTCATACATTACTTAATTTCATAAATCTGTATGTAATTAAAAATATTTATTTAGCGAAATATACAAATAAATATAATAATTTTTCAGTAAAAATAATATTTGCAAATTGAATTTTGCTTTCTTTAAACTAGAATTTTAAGGAAATAAAAGAACCAATGACAGTAGAAGAAGAGAATATAGTAAAATAAATTCACCAATTCAAGCAATTGTTCATTTAGATCGATATTTTATATTCTTAGTTGTCATCATTCTTAAGCCCTAACTTCTTGTACCTTTCTACGTTTATAATAAATGATTTTAGAAGAGTCGGACAGTAAAAGAGAAGATTATAATTAATAAAACTTTCAAGAAATCTCTGAATATTTAAGAATAATAATTTAAATGAGAAAGTATTAATTTGTGTACAACCTAGCTTATCGCAAAAAACAGCTGTATTCTTTTGGAGTCAGCACATTTATAAGATGAAATATAAAAACGCAATCGTATTTCAATTTTTAAAACCCTAGAAGTCTAAAATATATGTATAAACTTTATAATTAATAAGCTGTACATTATTTGTCTAATCGTTTGATACTAAAAAATTATACCTGTTATGCTTATATTAAAATAAATAGTAAGCTATCATATAAGTCGTATTAACTTATGTTTTTTGTATCAAAATACTATCTGTCGGTTGTTCATGATTTGTCTCAAAAAAAATTTTAACAAATGATTTCTATCAAAGGTTTAAAGTAAAGATTTTCTTTGACTACCCAGAATAATAAAATATTTTAAAAGACTTATTTAAATGAAATATCCAACTAAAATAACGTATTCAAAATAATAATACAAACAAATAATTAAATTTAAACAAAATTCTAATTGTAGTTAATTTGATTTAAAAAAAAAATTCTTACCAAAAGCTATTAGTTCATATTCAAAACATAAGATTGTTAAAATAATTTAAAATTGGTCACAATAAAATATATATTGTTTATTTTAAATATTATTTTCTGTTGGTATCGGATGAATATGTTTATGCTTTAAAGACACACATCAATATAATAAAATCCTTGTAAATACCATAAGCCAAAAGTAATTAAACTATCGAAATATGTTTAATAAAATATAACGAATACTATTTTTGTATCAAGTACTGTAACTTCTAAAGTAAACCTTTTTTTAAACTATAATTCCAAATATGGCATTAGATAAATCTCCAGAGGGAAGGGGTATAATTTCTAGTAATAATATTCATAATATTGTCCATACCGTTTCATCCACCAGTCTCGTGGAGTTCTAAAGGTCACCATGATGGATCTACTCGGGTACTCAAAAGGTGATCCAAATTATTCATAGATGGGTCTTACCTGAAAAAATAAAGTAAATACACTCATAAAGCGAATTTATTTGGTATGGTTACTACATTTATGTCATTTAAATAAATGACACTAAACCTTTGCAATTGTATTCAATAAATCTATGTTTCAATCATACAAAAAAAATTTTTTTTACAGGTGAATACAAGAGCGTGACAGTACTATCGTAGTAATAAAGTTGTGTAAATCTGATAGCTGATAAAGCTAAACATTTTCTATACTCTTAACGAGTATATATTGTTTTATAGAATGTTTTATTATGTTATTTAAATATATTTTAATAAATACATATTGACATTGTAACAGTACTCGATCTATAATTTAATTTAAATTTAACTTAGCACCATGTATTACTACCCATTTGGGTTATACGCTTAAGTACTAGTTACGATAATTGAGAAGATTGCATTTTAGAGGAAGTGAACACGCATTTGCGTGGAGTTAAAGTGGAAAACCATTTAGGAAAAACCATCCCTAGTTCACCCGAGCGAGATTAGAACATCAATCTCCCTGCCCTCAGCAGTCTAGCTCAACGTGACTAGCGCGTTAGCTAGCTATGCCACAGGTGTGTCTCAAACTATAACTAAAAGGATAGTTTCCGGGTGATTATTTTCAACTTGTGTTCTAGTCTTCCTTCTGGATAATACTTATTATGTATTATTCCACATACACAGAAAGCGTAAGCTATCATCACATGTTTTTCCAATACACTACAATGATTTATTTATATTTAAAATATATTCTGGTATTATCTTTTAGATACTCATATCGGTGTTTACATGGCCTATCATGTCATTATAGTATTAGACTGGATTCATAGAGATTCAAAGATTAGGGTTTAATCCTGGTTGAGTGTGTCTAGTGTGTCTAAATATTCTAACTTTCTCATCTTTAATTGTTTTTTAGAACAACATCTTATAAATTGTTTGAGCTATAAACGTAAAGTACTAATTATGTTAATATCTTAATGATGCGTAAAGTAATAATATAAAGGTCACATACATGTATTTGCTTGGAGAAAGAGTGGAAAACCGTTTAGGAAAAATGTCCTCAGTACATTTATCTGGGATTAAAACCCTTGTCTCCTCATCATCAATAGTCAATTGTATTGTGACTCATCTTTATTTATTTAGCGTATTAATATATGGTTATGGTACGAATTGGTACTTGGGTATAGTAAAAAAAATCATGAATATATTTTAATACACATACAGCCTTAAGAGACGTTCAAGTATTTTTACAATTTTTATAGAATATAAGTTTTTCGGCCAAAAGAGATAAATATCTCTCCAGTAGCAACATAGAGTTTAGTTTTCTGCACATGCTAGTATCAACAGATCTCAAATATGTCAAGGTTGTCTTTGAATTAAGTCAAAACTTTTTAAATAAAGAGACAAAGCTTTGAAAAAATTTTACGACACTCTTGGAGGATATTCAAGATCTGTTGATATTAGCATGTGCAGTAAACTAAAATCTATGTTGCTACTTGATAAATATTTTAACAATTTTGGCCAAAAAATTTATTGTTATAAAAACTGTAAAATTACTCGCACTCCCTTCTGCCGCAACTTAAGCTTTGACATATTTTTTTTTTATATATTCATACACCCAAAAAATTAATTTATGCCAGTTTCACAAAAAAAAACTAAATTTACCTACTTAGTTATACAAAGTTTTTGATAATTCAACAATATTTCAAAAATTCGTTTGTCATATTGTTGAATTTTCAAAAACTTTTTTTCGTTTTTACTGTTCCATTTGTAAGAGTAGTTGGGTAGGCTATTACAACGGGAAGTATGTATACATTAAAACATTTATTATAAGAATTAATTCGACAAACGTGGTTAAGATTATTTTAAGATTCGTTTGGTAGCATTGGTGAAATCACATTTTCTCACACGGAGAAATACTATTATTTAACTAATATAATGTAATGTAGTATTAATGACAAATAAGAAACCTCCCGAAAAAGATCCAGCTTGAAAGATAAATAAACACTATTATTAATAAATAAAATAATTCTCCTGATAAAAATCAAGCATTAAAGATAAATAAACATTATTATTTATATATTATTAATCTTTACTGTAATATTATCAACTAAAAAAAGTCCTGAAAAAGATCAGGCATGAATATTAAATGCTTATAATTATTAAATTACTTTTATAGTAATGGACAGGAATAACAACTAAGTGGGCTGAATCAGAGGGTACAGGAGTTCTTGTCTTATTTGTGGTTATTCGGTTGACTGGAAATTTGAGTGATTGTGGTTCAGATGGTCAGCGTTAAACTATGTATAATTTTACCACCGTTGTGGTTACCCACTAATTCTATGGCATTAGGGACTTGTAGGTTCATTGCAGAACTTACCAAAGTACTCCACCTACCCCTATATTGAGCTAGATCCACTCATTCCACCTCATTACACCCTATCCCTATCTCATGACAGTTTTATCCAGTCCTCCTCATTATAACCTATCTTGGGCTAGTTCCATCCAGTCCATCTTATTAAACACTAACTCTATATTGAGTTAGTTCTACCCATTCCACATCATTACATCTTATCACTTTCAGTTACATTCTAAAAGTTATCGACAGAAAATATATTATTTTAAATTGATGCGGTTATTTTTATTTTCCATAAAGGTAAGCGTTGCAAAGGTTTTAATTGTTTTTGTAGAATCGTCAACGAAATTTAGGATAACTGACAGTTTTAGTAAAATATTAATTCCTATTTCCTACCATATCCATACGTCAAATCATATAAGTTGCAATTATAATCATATGTATTCAAAAACCTATTCACTAATTGCTCAATCATTAAGTAGAATTATAAAAATTTAGTAATTAAAATTTTGTCCATCCTAAAGAAACTAAATAATTTTCTCAAATGAATAAAACACAGCGAGATGTTTATTTTGTTTTATTGTTTTAATGAAACTTTATTTACAAATGGAAATTTTATAACATATACACATGAGACATTCATATTCTAAAATGTTTGGGAAAACTTCAACATATGCAATTTCACCACGTAGCAGCAGTTGTCTCAGAGATACGAATGGTGGTGGAGAGGTGGACATTTTTGACTCTTGGTAAAAAAAAGTTTTAATTTGAATGGAGATTTTACACCTTTAGACCAACACATTTCTATTAAAATCCTAATTTGTCAATTTAGACTCATACAATAGGTCAATATGGAGTCTTACAAGAATATACATTTTCATCTTAAATATATGGATGGACAAATCGTATTAATTCAAATAAAATAATATAAATATCTTTTGTATGAATAAAGAAGATTGTAATTTTGTTTTAATGGGTCTGCAAACTTAACTTCTTACTGTAATTAATATTCCTTCATACCAACAAAAATCAAAACTTTACTCATGTAGGTTATGGTTCTGACCCCTTGACGACTGTCAACTTTCACACTCAAGTGTCACGCGTTTTGCTTCTTTTATTTTTCGCAGCGTTTCAGAATGTATGTGTTTTTTTTTCTTTTTCATTTCCCTAGTTGGCTAGGTTTCCCATGGGCTACCAAGAAAAATTTAAGTTTCTACAGTCCCTGAATAACCACCGGTGTACAACATTAAAACTCGCTACATGCAATGATATTACCCTGAGCTATACATAACAGCAATTTACATGTTAATAGAACCTACTTTTTAGAATTTAAGCTACTAGCCCTTGAAACGTACTGTAGAATTGCCACGAAACTGAAACACCGAGAACAAGGGAACTTAAAACAAAAAAAACACATTCTGGAATATTTATAAATTTGTATCGCCAAGCTTCAAGCATTTAAACTCCCGTCTCCTTAATTTATCTTTGAAACATTTTCCAGTTTTTATAGAATAAAAATTTGTTAGAAAAAACAAATCAAATATTTCTCCAGTAGCAACACAGAGTTTAGTTTCCTGTGCATGCTAATATTAACAGGTTTTAAATATCTGTCAAGGGTGTCCTGGAATGTTGTCACAACATTTTAAATAAATATAAAAAGTTATGACCAATTTCCAGGAGACCCTTGACAGATATTCAAGATATGTTGATAATAGTATGTGTACGTTGCTACTTGAGAAATATTTGATTTATTTTGGCCAAGAAAAATGATGCTATAAAAAATGTAAAATTACTCATGCTCCTTTCTGCCACACCTTAACTTAATCTTCTGTTAGCCCTTTATCCGCATCTACCTTTTGTTATGTCAATAAGAAAGAGAAAGATAATTACGAGATTTCTTATATAAAAATAAAGAGAAAAACCCACCGTTAGCTCTCAAATGACTTAAAATTGTATATTTAAAGCCAACCAAAAAATTACTCTAGTTTTTAGAAGAAGATTTAGTATAAGGAAATATTTTTTATAAAGCCAAGTCTCATGGTTTCGAGAAAATATGCTTAAAAAGCCGTTTAAAACGAGCTATTTTCAAATTTTGGCCCATTTATTATACAAATTAAACACATACTAAAGGGTTTTTGAGGAAAAAAGTCCCGTTGTAATATTTCCACTTTATTTTAGAATGAAATATATTTTGAAATAAAGAATAATTTAGTTAAATATTGCGTTAGAGCTCAATTTCTGAGGGACAATCTCTCAATTACCAGAGTGGCCCTTTTATTATAGCCTGAAATAAAATTAAGCAAACTTCAAAGGATATACAAATATTCATGTACATATTTATAGCTTGTTTACTCTTCGTTGGTAGAATGGTCTAATATCTTAATTTCATAGTAGACTGGACTGAGAATGGTGTGGAGATCGGGGTTTGAATCTCAGTAGGGCTTACTGAAGTTGTTTTTACCAAATGGTTTTCCACTCTTCCTCTACGCGAATACAATATAACTTTCTCTAAGTTCAACATACCTCATCCCTAATTCATTAGCCTAATTGGTATAAATACTTATAACCAAAATGTTTAATGAGACGCGGTTACAAACAGATAAACCATAAGTGATCGATGAATCACCCAGACTGGTGGCCATGCGGACAAAGTCATAGTTCTTGTCTTGTCAGGTTTGACGTTTAAGAGGTGGTCAAATTTATAATAACATCTGGGTGGATATACAATTGGTCCGAGAAATTCCCGTATCCCAATCGCTAGTGAACAACTAAAGATTTTAAACACACTTACGTAACTCGCACGTGAAATGGGGGATTTATTTAGCCCAGAAGTAAACATTTTTGCCACGTGGACTGCGATAAATTGCACTTTTATCGATGAGCATCACCTTAGTGTGGGACACTGCATTTGTAAATGGTGGTAACAAAGCACGGTAGAATGCAGAGCGTAGTTACTTGTCCCCATTCGATAATTTATTAACGAGTATCGGGCAAAACTATTTAATTTCAAGTTTTTTTTTTTTTGCAAATGATCATGCATTGCTTACAGTGGTTCACGAAGTTCATATGCTATTTTATTTTTAGCACCGCGTCTTACTACCCATTCGGGTTATACGCTTTAAGTACTAATTACTCTAATGGATTAGGAATTTGGAAGGTTGAATTAGAGGAAGTGAACCCGCATTTGCTTGGAGGGAGAGTGGAAAACCATTTAGGAAAAACCACCCCCAGTTCACCCGACCGAGATTCGAACCTCGATCTCCCCGTCCTCAGCAGTCGAGCTCAACACGACAAGCGGGTTAGCCAACCACGCCACAGAGGCGGGTATATGCTATTTTAAAAAGTGATTCCACTGGATATCGTTCATTTGAATCAGTGACGGTTACACTTGTTTCCAATCGCGTCTTCAATTATCCACTTCGCAGCCTTTCTTTAACAATGCCTGTAGCAAATACAAGTTTTTCACACTTAAGCATTGCTTCTTTACGATGTGGGGGTATTATTAAAACTTTCCTGAAATGCACCCATTATTTGCTCTGTATGTTGTCGTTCATAAACGCACACACTTGTCACTAGCTGATCCTGTGCACTGTGACTGATGCTGCTTACGTCAGCAATGGTGGTGAGTTAACCATGTCACCTTGAAAGATGGATCGGAAATCTAAGTCAAGAGCCAAATAAATATTATTTCCTACAAATTTACTTTACATCTGACAACATATTCTTCAGCGCTAAGGGAACGGAGACTTCTCGGACACCTTGAAAATAGGTTTTCATAAGTAATTTAACACTCTTCTCCAAAGATAATCAGAGCACCTAAATTTAATATGAAATTATTATCCATGATCTATCAATTTTGTTAAACTAATATCCCAGACGGGTATTATTTAATACTATTTAAGGAAAACCAAATTAAAAATCAAGTTAAGTTTGTAGTTTTTAATTTTCTTTGTTTTCCGTCATATTTTACCACCAAATCGGACTGTACGTTTATATACTGTACATTATTGGGATGAAATCTAAAAGAAATTTTCCCACGTTTTCTGTGACTGTTTATAAAATAATACCTTCACTACACCCGGCCAACAGTCTATAAATGATAGATATTTATTAATAGTCCAGTATTGTAGGTAAACGAGTCAATGTCATCACCATTGTGGGTTAGATAATAGCTGCTGTTAAATTAGAAGGATACAGGGTGAAAAGGGTTAAAGTCATATAATACACATTTTTAAGCAAAACTTTTATATCTAATATCCCATAAAGACCAATTTTTTTTTTAATATTAATTTAAATATGATAAGAACCTCTTTTATCCACAATCTAAAGTGAATTAGAAAAGTCTCTTGAGTGTTTAAATGCTAACAGATAGCACCACTATCTCAATTTGAGCCAAGATTGTAAAACCCTTTATTAACCTATGTCATTCATTTTATTTAATATTTAAATTAGTATTGTTATTCTATGTTGAAATATGTTTTGAACGATATACAACTGAATTTGGCTTGAAAGATTAAATATGTAATGGTATTGAAGTAAATAATGGTGATTATTTGTATTCAACCCAAAATGCAATATATTAACGCCACATAATTTATAAAAATTATAAGTAGTCCTATTACTAAAGCTAAACATAATAATAAAAAAATTCAACCATTCTAATGAGATGTTTAGCGATAAAGCATAAAAATATATAGGTTATATGATAATTATTATAAGATAAATTTATATGATCCCAGAGGTACTACAAAGGGACAAACACATTAAATAAACGCCACCCAGTTATTACAGTTGGAATCGATCCCCAAACTTCACCTCTATGGCGACCAAGTGTAAAGTAAATTTTAATATTCATACCACTTGGCCACTGCTGTAATAGTGATTGATTTTTCAAATAATAGAATGAAAAAAGTGAATCTAATTTGTTTTCTGTTTTTACAAATGGCTCTTGTGTTTTTAGATAGTAAACATATTTAATAATTGTGTTGTTCTAATTTCATACAAATATTCATGTATGGTATATTTGGCTTACGTTGTTACGTTTGTGAAGAAATAAATATAATCTAATAATAGTAGGTAAATAATGTTGTTTAGTTTAACCCTGCCATATCCATCCACGAGCGCTTGGGAAGCAGTTCTTTTTAGATTTACGGGCTGTTGGTTTTACTCCGGACAAAATGTGTTTGCTGAAAGAGTAATAACGCTGTTTGTTCAAAGTACTGGCCTAGTATGGAGGTCATGTAGGAAGGGGCACAAACTAACTTCAGCGGTAGAGACACTTTGTGAAGTCATAGGACTAATGCGTTGTGACCCCCTTATGTGATGTTTTATTCGTAGTAGTGGAAAAGGAGGAAGAATTTTTAGGTAATAGATTTTGTAATTCAGTTTAGAGTGCATCGTGTGCAGTCTGATGAATTAAATAAACCATGGAAGTAGCTCTATATATTTGGATAACTTCAAAGTGTTATAACGTAATTATATAGACCATAATAAAAATATTATTCTCGAAATTCACTCCATACTAGACATTATCGATTGCAGCAGATCGGATAGTAAAATGAAGGTTATAAATTGAATTTCCTGCACTAATTATTGTTTCTATAATCTATATATAGTAATAAATATGAACGGTAGGGGTTAAATTATCGAATATGATATTAAGAGAAATATGACAAATGAATATTTTGATTTAATTTACCTATAGGCCTAATGTAGAAATCCAGGTACCTAATGTATTTTATGACTAGTAGGCTCAGTCGTTATGGGAGTGTCAATATCATCTTGTATATCAGGATTTCTGGTTGTTTAGTTTAGGGACTAAAGAGGGACCTTGGACATAAAAGTGACATTACCTTAGTAGATACAGAATATTCCTTGATAAAAAAAACTCAACAATACACACATTCATGTAGATAAAAAAATTCCAACAATACAGGTGAACTAAACAATAAGACTAAATAAAATATTCATACCACCATTTATAGCTCACTTTGAAAATAATTTTAATTCACTTCCCCACCAAAACGCATGTTTATTTTACTTTTTACCGAGAAAGAACATACATTTCTTCCCAAAAGATTAAGATGCCTGAATTAAACTCTAGATTTATTTGTTTTAAATTTATACATTCCTTTATTCCAGAATAATTAAAAACACACATTTTTTTTCCTGAACACAGTGCATAGAGAACTACAATGAGTGGCTAAAATGGTAAAACAAGTTTGAACTAAGTTTAAATTAATATTAATATGAATAAAATGTTATTAAACTATTGAAATAATAAATATTAGCAATTTAAAATAAGGCTGACACTCGCTATTTGAATTACTGTCAAACTCAAACTGTGCAGGCTTGTAATAATACCATCTGCCATTAGTCTTTGTGGAGCTTTTCTCTGTGTGGGATCAGCTCCTTCTAAATAAATATCTTACTTCTTTTATTTATATTCCTGGTGAGATTCGCTCTTCACTTGTCACCAACTAGTTATTCCTTGAGTAGCGATGACCAACCACGAACATAAACAAAAAGAAATCAACTGACGAGTTCAAAGGATTGATATGTTTAATAAATAGGTAAGTGCTTCTCCAAACTTCAAACTGTTGCAATTCAACTATTTTAAACAGTTCTGGACGATCTTTGATCCATATGGTTGTGAATGTAAATAAAGTGTATCTGATTTGCACAACAACGTAACGTGATTATGCCGTGGATGAAGATCAAAGCATATTTTAATCAACCAAAAATAATAAATTGTAAGAAAGTTTACATATTAAATCAAAAGAACCACAACCAAATCAGGGTGGAAACTATCATTATAATATACAGGGTGTTTCAATTTCTGTGGGAATTAACTGGAGTGAGGATAGTAGACTTCATTAAAACACAAAAAGTACTCATGAACATATGTTCTATGTTTTATAGTTCTAGAAATAAGACCTTCCAAGCTTCCACTGGAATTGTTTATAGCCCTCTTTGATACACACCTGTTAGTGTAGCTGTAGCCTTATTTGTGTACCAGCAGTGAACCATCACTCTCGAGAGGTGAAACAGGGTGTATTAAGTAGGGTTATTAACAATTCCAGCAGAAGTGTGGAAGGCCTTAGAACCATAGAACATAGGGCATATGTTCATGAGGACTTATTGTGTTGTTTTGAGGTACTATCCACACCCCAGTTACTTCCTACTTAAATCGATAAACCCTGTTTGTATATCTATCTATCTATCCATCTAGCTATCTATCTATATTTATATTTATATTTCCTAAATGTAAGGCGATTCGTGTTGACAGTGATGCTTGAAGCTCTAGCGAAATTATTTTTGTAAGTTTTTTTGAATTTTTTTTAACCCTATACAAGATTCCCAAAGGATTAGCCTAAACAGTGAAGATTAAAAACAAACATTCAATAAAGGAAGCCTTATTTTCATAAAAGGGAAATTTATTTTGACAGTAATTTATACAGTTTAACTAAACCTAGGAAAAAATCTGATTTAAGGAATCATTCAATTGGGCACGGCACTTAATATGTTATAATTTGTTTTCATCCAATTCAGTGGGCACATGGTCTAACACACTACTCTCACATTAGGCAAGACTACCAATGAATAGAATATAAAGGTTTGAGTCTCTGTTATGTATACAGAGGGTGGTTAAAAAAAATCCAATCTACCTCCAAGAAAATCTGAGTACACTTCCTTGAAATATAACCTTCCTAATTCCTAAAGTGCTTAGCGTAATTAATACAAATAATTATTAATAAAAAATATGTTTTCCACGTTCTATCTTGCTTGCGATTCATATCCCTGTCCACAAAGTAATCGTATAACTAGATCGCCATTGATAAACCTAATTTAAGAGCTAAATATGTACTAAATGTCTGTTGATAACCGAACATTTATATGTAGTTTATTTTAGGGGCTATCTTCAATGTTGACAGTTTTAAAATAAATACGTTGATCTTTCATCAATGTTAGCTAGTTCACAATTTTTTTAATGCCTTTTATAAAGTGCTAACTATGCTACACTTTGACAATTAATTTTCAATTCTAGGTTAAGTTTCTGAGTCATATGCTGATACAATCATTTCTTTAGAAAGAGTCAGTTATGTACTTTACTATCATAATCATTGTGATCTTTTTTTATTATTTTAATAACTAATAGGTTTAGTAATAATTGGGTTATTAAGTTAGGGGGCCACAAATTAGTTAGACTTTAGAAAGGGAGTGTACTTGAACTACACTCCAATGTTCTTATAAATTTACATATCTGACAGGAAGAAAAGCTACTAAATCTCCCTCCACCTATTCATACGTGAATTAATGTTATATTAAACTGTCACCCTTAATTTATATATTTCAATTCCTATAAAATAATAGATATAAGATCGTCCATATTATCTATCTAATCTATCTAATAAAATGTGTTTGTATTTCTAAAAGGGGCTCAAAATGTTCTTTCTTAAGAAAATCAATGATTAGCTTCAAATAAGATTGTAGGATTGAGAATGGGAACCTAATGATTTCAACTTTACT
Source organism: Timema douglasi (assembly GCA_901482245.1). Classification (NCBI taxonomy): domain Eukaryota; kingdom Metazoa; phylum Arthropoda; class Insecta; order Phasmatodea; family Timematidae; genus Timema; species Timema douglasi. The sequence goes on from CABEEJ010000180.1 coordinate 39,214, forward strand.
TCCACGGCTGTGTATATTATTGGTAACACTAGTGATCTTGTTTATGTACAAAATAAATTGTAAGGCACATTTAGATATAATTTCTCATAAAGTATATTGTAACTATAATCATTATTTTAAAATCTATATTTAGTTAGTTTGTACTGGTAAAACACAAGATTTTTATAAACTTTTAAAAAAGGATAATATGATTGATACAAATTTTGGACAAACATTTTTCATAAATTAAGAAAAAAGAAGATTCAAGTGTTCAAAAATCATTTGGTAGTTAACACACATAAAAATATATTTTATTTATACAAAACAAATCTTATTTATCATGAAAATATTCATTGAAACCGATCCAAACAAGATTGTTATTAATTTAAATATATAATAAGCTTTATATAATATGAAGAAAATGAATTATCACTGAACTACTCTTTTTTTGCTAGAATAAGAATTACATTATAACTTTGAGATACGACCCTAGAGCAAATAAATATAAAGTTTTAAGGAAAGCCATGACACCATTTTGGTGGTAGCCCCAGCTATGAACAGACAGAGAGGCAGACAGGCATAGATGGATAGGTGAAATTGTAAGCCCAAGATTTATTTTATTTCGGGGAAGATTAAACTTCAAGATCCATCATAATCTTGAGATCGATTTTTTTGATTATAATACTTTAGTTATATATAAAAAAAAGTGTAAAGTTATCAAGCTGAGTTGAAAAATTGAGACAATACAGAAGGATTTGTATTTTTTATTCTGATTTTATTCCTTTAAAAATACAATAATTTAAATATATGATCAAATATAATATTATAACCCAACGTTAACCTGGGATGATAGGATTATCCAATATATTATGAGCATCAATAGTCCAATATTCAATTTCTGTGACAGACCTATATTTTAAGTTGAGTGTTAAGCGGCAACTAAGACTCAATTTCAATTCTGGTTTATGTGTGTTGATATAATAAAATATTTTATGTTTAGCTGATATTCCATTTCCTGGCGCTAGGATTTGGTGTGTTTTTACTATTATTTGTCCTAGTATGCCTTCATTTTTATGTTTTGTTGATGTGACCCTTAGAATAAAATAATACATGTCGAGTATCCTAAACAAATATAGTGGCAAGTGGGGAGAGAGAAAAATAGACTAAATTAAATCTATGTGTGCAATAACTTTGGATCCGTCCACGACAATTAATTGCGTATACAGCTTGAGAAGGACAAAATAGCACATTTAGCTGGCGCTTACGTTGTCTAAAGTGTTTATTACATATTGTCAGCACTACACTCTAATTAGCTTGAATACTTTTAACAGCTATGTCTATTTTAGTGCCTCTCTATCTCTCTACTTGTATTTAATTCAGTTAAAGTCACATTGGCCGGCTCTTGGACTAAAGGTCAATATCAACAAGTATGTATGGTCGATAACGGGGAGGTCCTGTATTCAATAAATGGTTTATCACTCTACCTCCACGCAAATGAAGACATAAGCTCTGGCACTCACCATACTCGTCGCTGTTACATTATCTAATTATTTAAATCAGTTATAGAACATAAATTACCATTACATTACTCACATGAAGGATAATTTTACCTTTAAAGAACATAACAATTATATTGCCGATACCCGCTCAGGTAGCCGCATGAACATGACATGACTGCCAATAATGGAGGGACCGTGGTTCAATCCCGGTCAGATGTACTGAGAGCATATCTTCCTAAATGACTTCCCACTTTCTTTCACCAGGCAAATGCATGTACACTTAAATTAAATTCCACCTTGCTCATCCATAGCCCTTTTTGTGTTATTAGTACATGAGTGTAATCCCCGAATGGGTAGTAAGATGTAGTGTTAAAATTATAGATTGATTGCAGATGGATTAGCAATAAGTCTAAGAGGTAAGAAAATGAGACTTACCACACAAATATGTGTGAATAGTGAATATTTTTTTTTGTATTTGATGCTTAGCCTATTCTTTCTTTAAAAAAAATTGTTAGTTTCTTTTACTTTTTAATCCGAAGACTATGTTGGCTCTTTTTAATTTGCTTACAATAATAATTATTTTAAAGTTTCTTACACTAAAAATACATCTATAATGGAAGATGAGCTAATGTGTTTCTTGTAGAATGTACAATTTTAAATTTTCATCACTTATTAAACCAAATATAATATTAATGTAGCCATTGAGATGAATAATCGTCAATTAAACCTGAATTTATATGGATTAGGAATTAGGAAGGATGAATTTATAGGAAGTAGCCCGCATTTGCGTTAAGGAAGGGTCATTTAGTATAAACCACTCCAGGTCAGCCAACCAAGACTCGAATCTTGATCTCCCGTCCCTGGCAGTCTATCTCAACACGACTAGGGCGTTAGCTAACTACGCCACTGGGGTGGGCTTAAAAATATTAAGTAATAAAAATTTCTGTATTTTCATTTAAATATTAGTTTTGGCAATGATTCAATGTAAACTGGCCAATAATTCATGTAAATATTAAACAATAAACCCTTTAAGTCAAATATTCCAAGCTCGCAATTGCTTTTGGTTTATTTTCTTCAATATACAAACTGCATTCACTATGCTTTTAGTTTATATCACATACATTTTTAAGTTGACCTGGCGGTCCAGGGATAAGGTGTCAAACTTCTGTGCTGGGTGTTAGGGGTTCAATCCTCGGTCCCGGCACAGATTTATCTGATTGCCAAACCCTTCCTTCACCTCTGACAAGACGTGTAATAATCACAACTTGTGAATGTGTGGCATGCCAGGCCTCCATCGTGGCTCGGATTCAACGTTAAACACTAAATTAAAATATTCTTTTAAGAAATTGAATTGGGAAGTCCTAAAAAAAAGATTTTTTTTTGTTTTGATTTTCTTAATATTTTACTTATATCTAGACAAAAATTATTCCAAACACCTGTGTTATAGTACTGAAAAGAACAATATATCCTATTTGGGTAATTGTTGGTTTGGGTTGAGACCTATATGCTTCAGATTCTTATTTAAAATAGTTACAAAATTAATGGTATGGTGAACCGCACAGACTTTCTTTTTTATCTTAAATTACGGACATTTAACAAAAACTTATAAGATTTTTGAAACTGAATAACTTACATTGGTACAGAAACACTCCACAAAATAGAATAAATGAGATAACATACACTATTACATAAACATTAAATAATAATATTTAGCACCACGTCTTACTACCCGTTCGGGTTATATGCTTTAAGTACTAATCATGCTGATGGATTAGGAATCGGTAAGGTTGAATTAGAGGAAGTGGACCCGCATTTGCGTGGAGGGAGAGTGGAAACCCATTTAGGAAAAACCACCCTCAGTTCACCCGACCGAGATTCTAACCTCGATCTCATCGGTCCCGGCACAGATTTATCTGATTGCCAAACCCTTCCTTCACCTCTGACAAGACGTGTAATAATCACAACTTGTGAATGTGTGGCATGCCAGGCCTCCATCGTGGCTCGGATTCAACGTTAAACACTAAATTAAAATATTCTTTTAAGAAATTGAATTGGGAAGTCCTAAAAAAAAGATTTTTTTTTGTTTTGATTTTCTTAATATTTTACTTATATCTAGACAAAAATTATTCCAAACACCTGTGTTATAGTACTGAAAAGAACAATATATCCTATTTGGGTAATTGTTGGTTTGGGTTGAGACCTATATGCTTCAGATTCTTATTTAAAATAGTTACAAAATTAATGGTATGGTGAACCGCACAGACTTTCTTTTTTATCTTAAATTACGGACATTTAACAAAAACTTATAAGATTTTTGAAACTGAATAACTTACATTGGTACAGAAACACTCCACAAAATAGAATAAATGAGATAACATACACTATTACATAAACATTAAATAATAATATTTAGCACCACGTCTTACTACCCGTTCGGGTTATATGCTTTAAGTACTAATCATGCTGATGGATTAGGAATCGGTAAGGTTGAATTAGAGGAAGTGGACCCGCATTTGCGTGGAGGGAGAGTGGAAACCCATTTAGGAAAAACCACCCTCAGTTCACCCGACCGAGATTCTAACCTCGATCTCGCCGTCCTCAGCATAAACATTAAAAAAATAGTACCCTCTCCGTTCACCAAAGAGTATAACAATAGATTAAACATGTTTCGATGATCTGCATACAAAAAAATAAATTTTCTTAAGCTCATAAACTATGATTATTATTATTAGCACCACGTCTTACTACCCGTTCGGGCTATACGCATTTATACGAATGTGTAATGGTAGGGTAATTTTGAGATTAAATTTAGGACCTATAGTTAAACGTGGGATTCAAACCATGGTTACCTAACATTTCACACTTTCACACTTTCGAACGTTGAGATTAATAAACGTCTTTCCAGAGGTGAAGGAAGGATTTGGGAATCAGATAAATCCGTGCCGGTACCTAGGATTGAGTACCGGACCTCCAGAACAGAAATCTGACACCCTACTCCTAGACCGCCAGGTCACCTCAGACAATATTTATTTTATAAAGATATATTTAAAAAAATAAGTTTTTGATAAGTTATTTAGTATCTCAAATAGTTGCGGAAATATGATCAATATCGGAAAAATTTGCATAGATAATGTTTCATTTAACTCATTTTCTTAGGAAAAAGACAGTTGCTCTTTTGTTTGTAATGTAAACAATGCCTAGCTATAGAAAATTCAATATCGTTAGAGCAGATTTTGCGAAATTCTATATCATTCTCCTATTACCTATCTTTAAGAGAACCTTAATTATAGGGTTAAACATCACAATTTAAAAAAAACTCAAAGGATCTTTATGAAAACGCTAGATAAAAAGTCTTAGCCCAATCAATAAAATAGTGTTGGCTCTAGTTCTACTGTAGATATGGATAGGCAAAGAGACAAACAAATGGTATCGCTTGAACAATTTTTTTAGGTTTAAGGGTGTCATGAAACATTGACGTTTATTAAAATCTAGAGTTTGATTCTTTCTACGATCACATTAGGGGTCAATAGAATGTACAAATGTAAGGCTAATAAAATTAAATGATAGTTTTTAAATTCTATTTTCGTATAAGCGCTCAGTCCAAGGGTCAAAAGTCAAGATATTGATTCCTACCGGGAATAGCTTTGCGGTTCAGTTCCTGCGCTTCTAGCAATCCTCTTCGTCTCTTATACTCACTCCCCTGCTCCATTCTTTAGTGATGGCTTTAAGAATGTAATGACTCTTCCTGCCATTTACCTTCCTTCTTTTTCCTCATATTCTGTCATCCTCTTTTTATTTCCTCCCACCGTTTTTTTGTTTTTTGCGCTCCACTTTTTATGTTAACTTAAATAATTTTCCCTGTCTCTCTCGTTCTCTTCATACTATTTCCCATTATTTTTGTCTTCCTATTTCTATCCCTTTCTGGCTCATTGGGGGATCCCCTTGAAACCAATTTCAATCTGTCGATAAAAATAAATGATAATACCTAAAAATTTAAATCGAAATCCAAATAATTGATGATGTTTTAACACGAATTTGAAAGGAACGTTTGAAAAGGAAATTGAAGAGAATTTATTTGAAGACTAAGTAAACGTAGAAAGCGAAATAACTTAATTTTATTTATTTATTATTAATATATGGCACATACTCAATGTAATGATAAATGAAGAAAGTTTTTTCACTAAAGTGTGATTTCAGTTTAAAATAAAATATTCTAAAAACAAAATTAAGCAATTTCATGGGTTTATATCCAATTTTATAAATGAAATTTTACTCCCAAAATGTAAAATCGAACTGTTACATTAGACTGGAAACATAATACAAATGTAAAAATATATAAATAGTATATTACTCCTTTTATATACCTATTTTTAACTTATACAACCAAGTAAATACTGATAAATATTCAAATATAATTTTATAATAATTATTTATTTTCACTTACTTAATTAATAATTAAATCTAGAAAATAAATTAATGTCCTTCTAAAACATCTTATAGGCACTGCCACAATTTTTTACAAATGTTTACATTGCTTAATAGAGAAAAAACATCTATCTAATAACACGTATTGTTCTCCTATACAGTAAAGGTTAATACCGGTAGCAATTTTAAACTAGATATAAATAAATACAAAGTCCTTACAATCAAGATAATATTTACTAGACAAATAAAATAATTCTAGCAATATCATTAATATTCTGCGTAATGCCAAGGGTTAGGTGAGTTTTAGCATAAGGAATCAATGGATGCTACACGTCTTTTTCGTGGTGCAACCCAATCGACACAAGTTATGTTATCCTGATAAATAGCTTTTATCACCGTGTCCTACTACTTTTAAAGTTATACGCATATATTATAATTACTCTACTGGGGTAGGGATGAGTAAGGAAGCACTTTAGAGGTAGTCTGCCCGCATTCGCGTGGAGGGATAGTGTGAAACTAATTAGGTAAAACCACCTTCAGTAGATCTGACAAGGATTAGAACTCCAATTTTCACGCCATCAGCATCTAAATCTAACATGAGTGACGTCTTAGAGCATTCAACCGCTGAAGGTTACTTTAACCGTTTTAGACTAAGACCCGACGCCCGGCCGCATCTTGTAGTAGATAAGATTTACATTATACCACCACGTGGAAACTAAGGAACTTTAGTAGAGAGAATTTAAATCTAGGTCTATTCGGGCTATTTAAGAGAGTAATTTAATTTAATTTAATTTAAAGCTTTCGAAGTGAACGTGATTAGGTTAGTGAAGAAGCTCGAACAAATATTATTTTACCAAGGAAAACACATTAACTCAGAAAATATCTGTTAAGGTACTTTTACAGTTAAACATCTTGTAGTCGTAACAACTTTGGGACACACAGTTTCATTTATTACAGTAAATAAGCTTCTGGTATTTTTTTAAAGATACTGATTTTTTCCTCAATATAATTTACACATATGTTGTTAATATTAGTAGCCTTGCTTTGTATTACAAATGTTACATTTTACTCCTAGAAACGGTAGAATACTAATACTGTAGTAGTCATCCTAAAATCATACTTTAATATTTATAACCCAATTATCTTCGTAAATGACATAACTGACATCTGTATAAAATTGCTAGATACACAATCACCTGTTAACGTCAAGTAATATAAGCAAACATTTTTACTGTTGATGGATATATATAAATACCTATAGAATACCTAACACTCGTAATATTGAAAAATGTTATAAATGCTGATTCCAAAACGCGTTTTATTTTTTTAAAGTCTCTTCCTTTGAAAATTTGAATGTAGCTATTAACAAGTTTTAATAAATCAATCAGTCACACCCCACAGGAATGTTCAGTAAATAATAAACATTGTATTTGATAGTATGAAAAAAGTATAATCTAATTCAAACACGGCTAAATGGACCCATTATTCTCGTGTCTTTATAAACTAGTCGTTCTAAGTTTGGTGGATATTAGCATCTACAGTGGTGGCGGGAAACCATTCGGATATAATGTTAAAAATCATAATTAATTGAAGATATTGTTTTATTTAAATCAATTGTCTGAAGTATTAAAAATAATGTGGTATTGGCAAGATTGCCTACTAGTTGTAATAAGTCTACTGAACATAAAATTTTTTGCATGAACATGTTTATTTTCAAGCTGGCAAGCCTTGTATTCACCCTCCCCCCCTGCCCAAGACTCATACATATCGTCCCCCTAAGACATAGGTTCCCAAACTTTTTAAACCAAAGGAGCCCCTGCACCATAAAAATACATGCTGGAACATTAATATTATAAACACTAAGTAACGATTTTTTTTTTGCACCGTGTCTTAATAACCGTTTAGGTTAAATACTAATAACGACAGTTAACGTTTAAGAGTTCATGTTCTTGCTGCCTCTTTGGCAAATATCTTTTATACCTATTTGAAAAAAAATTGGCAATCTTAAGTAGTGATGCTATTTTACAGTGGAACAAAAAATTGACAATGTTATACAGTTTTGTCGTGGAGCCTGATAAAACAGGTTGAGCCCAAGGGCTACGTGGAACACAGTTTAAATAAAGATTCTCCTAGCTACCATTGCGGTCACACTTTAACACCACCGAGGCTTCAAATCTCTGACTCTTATAAAAAACTAAACAGCTTTGTCTACTGGAAATGGAAATCTATATGCGGTGTTCTCTGCCACACATCAAACCAAATATTAAAGAACTGATGAAAACAAAACAGTGAAAACCATCATGATAAATTTAATAATTTTTTTTACAATAATCCTGTGAGTTTTACATTGATTTCTATACAAAATAAAGAGATGACTAGAAATATTATTTTAAAAATTTTGATATAAATATCCAAAAAATGGGGAGAGGGGAGTCTTGAGAGCTTGATTATCTACCTAGGGGAGCTTTAAATGAAAAAGTTGGTAACCATTGTTATATACTATTGGTATTAAATATTTTAGTTTCAGCTCGCGCAATACAAATCAAACCAGATTCTTCTTAACAACTCCTGGGCATACGCTCAATTAGATACCAACTAACGTAATAAATCTACTTTGGGGATTTTCGCTTATTTGGGAATTATTTATCGCAGATGGGACAACTAACTTTCTTATAATAAAAGCTTAAAGATCCTATTGTGCTATTTAAGAATTAAAATTACCTAGCCAGTATACTAGTAAGTATGTACCTGTGTGACTACTCCATTTTGTGAAGAATCTTAATTTATAAACTGTAACAATAATATAACGTGTATATAAATTTATTGAGTTAACATCTTTTTGTAAAGAAAGTTTTTTAAAGTGTTGATCTATATTTTATATATTAATAAATACAAAAAAGTAATTTTATCAAATTGATCTTTTCAAAATACCAAATGATTCAAAATATATACTGAATTAAATTTTAACCATTTTAAAATAAAACATATTTTAACAATATAAGTAATATAACTAAGTTATTAATATTTCAACATTTTAAGAGACTAGAGCTCCTAAGCATGGAATAAATAACTGACCAAATCTGGGAGATCTTGGTTTGACTATATGCTGTATATAGTTCTCCAACATGATTATAGAAAAAAATCATTATCTAATTACTCATTTATAATATTATTTCATTTAATTGGTAAGCATTATTATTGACAAAGTTATAAAATGGCCAAGTGTATATAAAAAATGACGAGGTTATCGTGGGTATATAATAGAAAGGGAAATGGCTTCTTTTCACCGTTCTTGTTGAAACAAATAAATTTTGCCAAACCCTATTTCAGTCTGAGGAATACTATCCTAATCCTTAGCCTCATTTTTGGCTTTAAATATTATATTTTAAATTATTGGTATGATAAAATATCGAGTAGCATATTTTGTGGTCATATGATGAATATAATCTTTCGTAGCCTTGAAATAGGGTGTGTATAATCAAGTTACTTGTTTTTAAATTAATATTATCGAGGAAACGATTATAAAATTCCATTATATGTCAGTTAATAAATATTAATAAAATTAATTTAGTACCCAAACGGTCCTACGTGACATTATTATTTTATATTGGCCTTGTGAAGACTGGGATATCGGGGTTCGAGTCGCATTTGAGCTTACTGAGGGTTTTCCAAAATGGTTTTACACTCTCCTTCCACACAAATGCGTGTAGATTACCTCTTAATTGCTTCCTTCCTCATCCCTATCCCAATAGAAAACTTATTGTATGAACGAATAACCTGTACAAGTGGGAATATGGGGTGATAATTTTTTATTTAATTAAATGGTAGCATTAATAATATAAGTTATTAACAAGATATATTATTCATAATATCAGTTAAACAAAATTATTATTTTGTGGACATTATAATTAAATATGATAATTAACAATAGTAAAGTCTTTATTTAAAAAAAAACAGTGTGTGATGTTTGAAAAAACTAAAATATATTGAATTTAAAAAATATATATTAATAGCTGCGATTAAATTCACCAAACATTCACTTGAACCTTTCTTTATAACTAAGTAAATAATATATGAAAAGTTTTTGCAATATTGTTTGACATTTTAAAACTCACAAATATATTTGTGACATTCTTTTCAGTAAAAATTGTGCATTCCCATTCGGAAGGAAACGGCCTTCAAACGTCATCAGTAAACTTATGTCTCATTCGGTTGGCTGCACATTCGAAATATGAGCTTGACAAATAAACAACCTATGTCCCTTTTTATAAATTCTCTGTTTTATTATCTGCTATATACGGATTGGAAGAGTTTGTAAACTAAAATCCTATATTTCTCCAATTTTCACCAGGCGTTCAGTATAACTATGATATCAAGAATGTTGTAGAAAAAAAGAGGAAGAAATCCACACAAATATAAGTTGTTAAATCATATATATTTAAATAGTATTAATTAATTATTTCTCTCTCATTCGCATCGGTGAGCAGGTGACCTTGAAGTCAAGATTTTCTGGTATACTTTCCCGGGTGGATGAAGTTGCGTTCTCCTAAAATGTTTCCCAACTCCTTTAACAAAAAACCATGTACATTTCCTATAAAACATTTCTTCTCATCTATACTTCACTAATTATTAAATGGGGATGCTAGGACGGTTATTAAAGCGTGCTGTGAAAAATAAAATATATCTTTTTCAATTTAAGACAAATTAAATTTTCCTTAGAAAAGTATTTTAAGCAGTTTTCATATCATAATCAAGAAAATATTATTTATTGTATTAATTACCAGATAAATATCTTGAATATTACTTACATCCTGGATATTTCATTCTGAAAAAATAGTAGCAGGCTATTCCCAAAGCTTAGTTTACATTTGTCTAGTAAACGATACTACCATCATTTTACAACTACTCTATTCAAAGAAAAATAGTGTTTAAGGTGGGATGGAAGGGGACGCGAGAGAAGGTCAGTGTTTTTTTACCAGTTTTTAAGGCAAAACATTTTTTGGCTAAAATAAATAAGATATTGATCCTCTACAGATATATAGTTTAATTTTCTTCATATAGTGTTATCAACATTTCCTGAATACACGTCATGAGTATATCGGCATTAGAAGACAAACCTTTTAAATGAATAGAAATATTTGTCATTAAGTTCCAGAACACCCTTGACAGATATTTAAAAAAAAAATTAGTCACTATTCAAGTAACAAAACTTTGACAGATGAGTAATGGAATCAATATCAGTATTAAACTGACTTCCAAATTATTTATTATTACACCTCCAGTTGTGGTCAAGAAGTCTAGCTCGTAAGAATTGAATAATTTAACTTGATCTTTGTTTACAGGTATGCTTTTTCCACTTAATATTTCTAATTATTTTCAAGCAGAATCTGGTGTATTTTAAATACGCTTTCATTACATTAAACCTTTTAAATTAAAAATGTAATAGCTATTATGGTGAACGGACAGATGTAAATAATAATAAAATAGTTCTGATAGTATATTTAGCTTGTTTAGTGTTAGAAGTACAAAAATAAATTTAATTAAGCAAGTAATTGTTAATAATGAAAGGAAACAAAATATTTGAACAATGCTTCAATTTGAATTTTCCAGCAGGATGGAACTGAACTTCAAGTAAATATTATGTCAGAAACTTTCCTTCTACTCCCCCCCCCCCCTCCCTTTATTTCCTACATGTTTAGGTAGATTGAAGTACACAACAAGCTATATATACGTGAAATACTGGAAGAGACAAGACACCAAGCCAGCCAAGGAGAAGCATGAATAGCAGAGACCAAGTTTGTGTCTTCTTCAACCACTCGGTTGGGTTGCTTGCTTGTGAATACAGGACTGAGAATAGGATGTTCTTACCCCCCTCCCCACTTACCAACAAATACACACACTACCTAAACAAAACTAACATTCTACACCAGGAGTCAGGTTGAATTAATTTTGGGTGATAGGTGGGTCGGTAAAGTGGGTAAGGAACATGTAAGAATCATTCGTGTGTGTAGATGCAGTATTTGGGATATAATCCCGCCCCCTCCCTCTTAGTTGGGTATTTGAGGGTTCAGTTTGAACAACATTGGAAGCTACATTCCCAAAAACCGATATTCAGAAGAAACAATGACTGTGCAGTACAATTTAGGGTCTGCTGTTAATTACTTAATGTTTCCACCTATATAACGAGATATATCTTCATACTTTAGGTATTTCTTATGAGCATGGTAGCTATGAACCATAAAAACTAGTTATCGTCTATTATCTAAAATATTTTATATGATTATACAAAATTGATTATAATATATATTTTATTTAGGAAGTTTAGTACTAATAACTATTTAATTTAAAGTAATATTGAAGAAACACCATCTACTGTCCGGATTATAAGGGGTGCTATAACAAAATATTACTTGGCCAAATTTAATATAATTTTTATCATAAATTTAGTTAAAATACTAACATATAATCGACTACATTTCATACCGTCACAATATCAGAACTAGACCGTGGCCCGAATGGGTGGTAATATTATTATTATTAGCACAGCGTCTTACTACCCGTTCGGGTTATACGCAGGGTGGTAATACGTGGTGCTAAAAAAATATATCAGAACTGCGACATTTCACTAGAAATGTTGTTAAAAGCGAAATCAATTCCAGTTATCATGTTTTTTAATCATATTGCTAACTTTCACTTCCCCATTAGCGTGATCTATGGTTTGATTTAACAAACCACTTTTCAAATAAAGTTGGATTTCTGGAAGTTTGCTTGTGTTAGTGTGAGGGCGCTACGTAAATTGGGTCCCAAGAGTTGTGCACCCTTTCACCAATACGTAAAATAGGTCTTAATACTTTGAAATGTATACGTAAGATAGTTCCCAATATTTTGAAACGGATAGGTAAATTGGGCCCGCGTGTTATAGCTGGTTGTAGTTTGAAAAGTATTATTATACTTGCTGAATCTAAGTATTACGAGTATCTACGATAATAATTTTGTTTTAGACTTACATTGAGCCTTTTTTTTGTGCTAATATTTTAAAGTGTTTAGAAAAAATTAAAACATATTTCACGGGGACCATTCAGCTTACCTCCACGTGGTGTCTACTGGGAAATATTAATAGGCTGATTGAAGATGGGACCCCTTTTACCTAAACACTTTTTCTAACCAGGACCCATCTTAAAACCTTTTTCAAGTCGGTACCCAATTTAATATGTCTTTGGTAGACGGGACCAAATTTATCAACCCCGAGTATGAGGGTGTTTAAGTGCATCAAGCTAAGATGCAACCCGCTACTCAAAATATCTTCGAACTCACCAAATAGCAACGTCATTAATGCCTCACCAAAATTCCCGTAGATTATTACTCACCGATAATAAACCTATTACAATATCCTCACATGTGCTATAGCGCATATTTAATCTCTGAAAGGATAATTTGTAATGTTAAATGTTGGTGATGAGTCTTATTCAAATAGTTCAGCACAGGTATTTTGATTACATTCAGAATAACAAGTAAGCTCGGTTAATTCAAATTTATTTTGTTCAATACGGGGAAAGAGAGATTAACACTTTAGATCAATTACTATTATTATTGTAAATAATTAGTACAATACGTTATTTTATATCGATCTATGATCTATGATCTATGATCTAGTGATATTTTCCAAACAGTGGACCAATATTTGAACAATTATCAAGATAACCATTTTAATAATGCACGTGCACATTTACCTGAAAACACATATTCATCTACATTTTAAGACGCTGGAATTGATTGAACTATGTGACATATATATAGAATTCCAAAGGTTTCAAGATGGGAAAAACATTGCGGTATAAGACTAGAAAATATTTGTCTTTTATTTATAAAAATGTAATGTAAGTTGACATATATTTAAAAGGGCTATAGATAATAAAAAGCAGATATATTTGTAGATTGTTTACATTGTGCTGTACATATTTGAAATGGAAGAGTTGTGATAACCAACATTTAAGTTTATATTTTAAATTTAACGTCAAATTCAAGTTCAAAATATATTTTAATGCTTTAATAAAAATTTTAAAATACTCATTTTAATCACGTCCAAATACAGGTTCAGTTTGTGCACATACATTAATTAGGCTAATTGATATTAATTATGTAAGCTAGGCTCTTAGAGAAAGTGTAATCGAACTTTTGTGTGAAAGTAGAGTGATAAATCATTTCAGGTAAACCACCCTAAGCACACCTGAATGTAGTTCAAACCTCTACCTCCCCATCAAAAGATATCGAATCAATATAATATGATACAAATGGACTAACAGTAATTAGGATATTATTTTAGCACCCGTTCAGGTTATATGTATTAATTACATTAGTGAGCTAGGGATGAGGAATATTTAATATAGATGAAGTGTACCCGCATTTTCATGGATGCAGAGTGGAAAACCCTTCTAGTAATAACCACCCACACTACACCCAACTGGTATTCGAACCTCGATCTCCTTGTCATTGGCAGTACAGTTTGTTATAAGAGTGACGCCTGAGGCCATTCAGACACAGGAGGGGGTATTAGGATCATTTATCAGATAGTATGATAAATTAAACCTTGTGATTTAAATCCTAAATTTAGTTATATCATTGTATCTAAGAATGAATAGTTCACTTAATAGGGCTGTATTTTAAAGAACTAAGATGCACTTTGAATATCAGATTGTTTATTTATATGTTGCATCACATCATACCACCTGTCCTAGCTATCTCTATTTAACTACAAGAATTGAGTAGGGATAAGAAAGGTCGAGTTTAGAGGATGTGTACACAATTTTTCATAGAGGGAAATTTGAAAAATATTTAAAAGAAACTTACCCTGATTTTACCCAGCTGAGAGTCTAGAACCCCGACCTACACATCACTGGTTAAATATACTAGGCAGACCTTAAGTTTAATCCACGTACCCACAATTGCAGGGAAGATGTCTAGAGAATTCACGTTATTAAACTGGTACCCTTTATTTCAAAATACGTCCCATGCCAAAAAATGAAGGAAAAGATTATCAATATGCCCATTAAAGGTTAAAGAAAAATGATTTCATTCTCAATAATTTTAAAAATATCATGAAATTGTGTAATCTAATCTTTTAACCTAGGAAAATTTTCTACATCTAATTAATCGAAAGGTTTTACAACTAGTAGTGGCGTATGTTTTTTTCATTCTTAAGGCGGGTGCCTTGGTCAGCGAGAAATTATTAATCGCTTCCAGGCCACATAGCTTAAAATACAATGGTCTGTGTCGTTTTCTGGAACTAATATATTTTGTACAGGCTTACACTCCCTTTAGACACTACCCACACGTATCATTTATCATATCAATCGGTAAGAAGAGAAAAAAAAAACATGAACATTAATTTATAAATGAAATGAGCAAAGATTTATGTAAGTAATCAAATATATTAAAGTTTTCAACTGAAAATCTATAAAAAAAATTACTGAATTTATTTGCGAAAGTCTGAATCTTGAACTATTTTCCATCAAGCTAAGTCTCAAAGTTCCACAAATATGCTTAAAAGGTCGTTGAAAATAAATTAATGTCCCATTTTTACACATTTATTTCTATTAATAAAATTCAAACTGTAGAGTTTTTAAGGAAAAAGAGCCCTTTTCGAATACTTTAGCTTTATTTTGGTGTGAACCATATTTTGAAATAACACATCGTAGAATTAAAAATTTCTTTCGAGCTAAATGTTTGAGCGGCAGTTTCTCTTGACGCTTTGGTCACTGGTCACAGGGTGCATACCAACACCAATTGCTATACAGTAAATTGCGTCAATATATAAATAAACTAGATTTTCAAAGATTTAAATGTTGAGGCTCCAATTTCGACTATATGCACCATGTTTGGTTTTTAAAATTTTAGCCATCACTGTTGTTTTGCATTCTTATTCACCACGCTAATGTGGGTGCATTTATTCTATGATATCCTCGTATTTTTAACCCCGTTTATTAGGTCATTAATAACATTTGCTTAGAAAATAATATGTTGTTTAAAACGACATAGGATATAACTCGATCAACTGAATATGAAAAATATGGTTTATATTTTAATATATTACAATTCTAAGCCGAGTTCAGTCTATGACCTAATCAAAAAGAATGATCATCCCTATTTAATTATGTATTTGCTTGTATCAATTGTAAATAAATTAATTGGAAAAATACAAACATGTCACAAATGTAATTAGTATTAATACCGATTAATTACTAAAACCTAATTATTAATAACGTTTTATAAAACTTGATCCACCAACAGAATGTTTAATATATAATAATAACTCAAGATTTCACAAACCTTTCGTAAATATATATTCTAAACCAATCATCGTCATCATAAATAAGACCTGAAGATGATGTAATATATAACACCGAAACATGTCGTCATGGATTCTACAGAACAAATAAGGCGAAGGGAATAATAGAATAAGAAATAAGATTTAATACTATCATTTTGTACTCCTTAAAAAATTAATATGAACATTATTAAAAATATATTTACACTGCTAGCATTTAATAAACTACTTTTTTCCAATGCGATTAAATACAAAATTAATTTTAGTGTTAAACACTTTTTTTTTTAAATTCTTGTTTAAACTAAACTAAAAATTAAATACTAATTTCTAATGTTAAATTGAAAAAGTTTAGTATTCTTTTTTCTTAAACTTAAATTATTATAACCATCCCAAAAATAGTCTGCTGTTCACTATTGAAATAGATACTATTATTATGGTAGTTTTTTAAGATATTTTTTTATTTATATTTCACTTACTATTTTGAAACGTCAACTAGATTGATTTTTAAACCAAGCAATGACTTAATCCCCCTAAAATAAACTTCCCATTAATAAAATAAATTCCCGTGCTAATATTATATTCTTGTATAGCTTGTAACCTTAAAAAAAAAATCAAATTCCCAACTAACAATTGTGTTATTACAGGCATTGTGGAATTGTATCTAAAAAAAATGTTCATAGATATTTGACGAAAGAATTTGAGCACATTTTAACGTTCTATGTGGGAAATAGCACACGTGTAATTTGATTGGACATCTTACGCAACAACTACCGGAACAATAAAGAGACTCCTCGGAAAGTGTCATTTTTCATGTTATAACGTCGTATAAAACCTGACCCCCCTTTTATTATTCTCTTCGACGACTATCCCCACCTACCTCCTCATTCCTCTCCCTTACCATGCAGACAACAGCGCCAGAGTAATCTGACTTAGTGTCTCCTGAACTTTATTCGCGTCTTCCTTTTTCCATTCTTTTCAACTGTTTCCTTAACGTCCAGACCTTAATTGTTAGTAAGATTTCGTTTTCTCGTCCCTTTAGCTGAGTTGAGACAGCATCTACGTACCATATTAAATAATCTTAGATTAAATATCTGGTGACATTTTTTTAATAATGTTTCCTTTTCACTAAATAATACTTTAGCATAGTAAGAATTTTTTTTTCTAAGGATATCAGACTAATTGCTTGGGAAGTGTACTGTAACATTTTAATTGGTGCACAGGAATAAATGTGTTTGATTGTATCTCACAATAAAAACGTATTATTACTATTATTATCTATAAGGGATACACAAATTACACCTTTTAAATAAGAAACAAAGTTTGGAACATGTGAAGCCAAATCTGAGTAAAAGTATAATATAATATTTTAATAGTAATTATTTTATCAATTTAATAATTATTATTCTATCGGTCTAGTCGTATTGAGCTCGACTGCCGAGGATTGGGAGATCGAGGCTCGGATCTCGGTTGGGTGAACTGGGTTTGGTTTTTCCTAAATGGTTTTCCACTCTCCATCCACACAAATGTGGGTTCGATTCCTCTAAAATTCAACCTTCCCAATTCCTAATCCATTAGCGTAATTATAACTTAAGCGTATAACCCAAACGGGTAGTAAGACGCGGTGTTAAGTAAATAAATTATTCTATCCAGTACACCTCCTTACACCCTACCACTATCTTGAGCTAGTTCTATACAGTCCAATTCATTACATCCTATCTTTATATTGAACTAGTCCTATCCAGTTCACCACCTTACACCTTATCCGTATCTTGAGCTAGTTCTATACAGTTCAATTCATTACATCCTATCTTTATATTGAACTAGTCCTATCCAGTTCACCACCTTACACCTTATCCGTATCTTGAGCTAGTTCTATACAGTTCAATTCATTACATCCTATCTTTATATTGAACTAGTCCTATCCAGTTCACCTCCTTACACCCTACCGCTATCTTGAGCTAGTTCTATACAGTCCAATTCATTACATCCTATCTTTATATTGAACTAGTCCTATCCAGTCCACCACCTTACACCTTATCCCTATCTTGAGCTAGTTCTATACAGTCCAATTCATTACATCCTATCTTTATATTGAACTAGTCCTATCCAGTCCACATCATTACACCTTATCCCTATCTTGAGCTAGTTCTATACAGTTCAATTCATTACATCCTATCTTTATATTGAACTAGTTCTATCCAGTCCACATCATTACACCTTATCCCTATCTTGAGCTAGTTCTATACAGTCCAATTCATTACATCCTATCTTTATATTGAACTAGTCCTATCCAGT
>CABEEJ010000180.1:67181-85167 GCA_901482245.1 Timema douglasi
AGGCAAAAAAAAAAAAAAAGGCGTGAGTCGGGTAAAGGGAGAGAGGAGATACTTTCGGTAGGGGAATAGAAAGGCAGAGATAGCCAGCCGCGAGCGGGTCGTGCCATACATACAGTGCCGATTGCTTTTCACTAGCACCATTTTTCATGTCCGCATGTTCTGTAGGGACGTCGTCTTGGGAAGGGATGGGGTAAAGGGGTCGAATGGTGGGGGAGTAAGGTAGCGCTGCTATATATTTCACGTCAAACCCAACAGTACAGAATGAAAACGGGTCATATAAAATGTCAAAAATCTAAAATATTGCTTCATGTATTTGAAATATATATATATAAGAAGATGAATAAACTATGGGAGTTTAAGACATTTAATAGAAACCCTACAAATTTGGTATTAGTTTCGGACCTGTCAATTTATTTCTGCACCTCATCATCTGATTATTAATCATAGTAGGAGAGAAATAAGTAAAATCGGATTAATAGGACTGGTACTAACATTGTGTGGAGGAAATTTAATATCCATTGGGGGGTAAATACCTTCAATTTGCTTACATCTGGCCAGGATTATAACTTAAGTCTCTCCACCACCAGAAAACCAAACCAAACCAAGTTGATGTATAATCCGGCGTAACCACCAATTCAACAACCTCGGGATTTTAATACTTGACTTTATTTGGTGTGTCTCTGTTTCAACAACATATGTGACAATGTGTAGAGTATCTAAGGTTTAATTGATCAATTCTCCCGGCCCCCTTCCAACAATAATAAGGTGCTAATTAGCTTTAATAATTAAAACCACTTGAGTCAGGCTCATAAACTCGGTTTTACATTGACATAGAGGTCAAAGTTCAAATAACAATTGGTTGTACTAAGTTTTTATATATAAATAGTGTTACATTCTTTTCCCACACAAATGGTGGGTAAATTTCTTATACATTATACCTTTCTTCTATCTACACCATTAGTGTAAATATTCATTCAAAAAAACCCTGGAAAACTAGTATTTTGTGTAGCACACAAAAACAGGATAAAGTGTCCACGCTCTATTTTCGTTATATGCCCCCTCCCTCCTTAGTTTCTAGGTGAGATGTAACTTTATACTTGTGTTGTGTGTACCCTCTCCAGCAGGTCATTATCCAGATATATGCAGTCCTCAAGGTGAAGCTACAAGAGGTGCTTCTCTAGCATTGTGAGATATACCGTAGGGTTCGAGTATGAAAATCTTAAAAAAACAAAACACAAAAAACATTCATAGCATTATCTTTTGGCCTTAGGATAGTTTTATAGTTATTGATATTACCCATTAAAAGTGATAGATATACGTAGATTATTAATTTTTATTAACTTTTTGGAACTTTCAGCAAAGTTTATTCATCTCTGAATCGAGATGTACCTCATACGAAACTTGACCTTATTGTTTGTTCTTCTTCTTACTATATGTTTGGAGTATCCACATATTTACAATAGTATGATAGGAGAATGAAGATATAGTATGGGCTATATGTATACAATTTTGCATGGAGGGAGAGTAGGAAAGCTATTTATGAAAGATCACCCTTAGTTAACAGACAGAAACTCTATCCCCAATATCCACGTCACAAGAAATCCAAGTCTAATGATAGTGTCATTTGTTAGACCATGTAACCACCAGTGCAGGTTTAAACCTCTTAAAGAAAATACACATTTCGTCAGTACTGTATATACAACATTTAAGAACATCTATTGAATTTTGTTTCCAGATGTATTACTTAACATTATCTGCCAACGTTGCACGTCACCTTAACTTTATCTTTTTAGCAGTGTATAATGTGTTAAAGATAAGTCGGTGACCTGGCGGTCTAGGGGTAAGGTGTCAGACTTCTATGCTGGCAGCCGGGGTTCAAGCCTAGGTCCCGGCAAAGATTTATCTGATTACCAAACCCTTCCTTCACCTCTGACAAGACATCTTGTGAATGTGAGGAATGCCAGGCCTCCACCGTGGTTCGGATTCCACGTTAAACTGTAGGTCCTTCATTTCATCTCACAATCACACTACCATTTCACACTAGCGTAAGTGCGTACAACCCGAACGGGTAGTAAGACGCGGTGCTAATAATATTAATAAGAATAATAATGTTAAAGATAAGAAAGATTAAATTTATTTAAAGGTTACCTATATATTTATGAAAGGAGAATGGATATAAAAGGAAAACCCACCCTTCCTTCAGTACACCTGAATAGGATTCAAAACACAATCTCCCTGTCATCGGTCGTCCAGTCCTTTGTGAGAGTGACACCTTATGATTGGCTCCCACTTAAGCGCGTCACACGTCCCTGTGCTTCGCTGCACGTTAAAAAAATTAGGTGTGATTTGCTACAACGAGACGCGAATTATAGCCGCGTGCATGTCAGACGCGTTGTACTCCTTGTGTTTGAAATTATGTCATTTCGGTAGCCCGCGGCTGACGCGCGCGTCACATCACGACCGATAGCGTCAGACGCGAGCACTCCTCTGGAAGCAGTATAGAATTGAGCACTCCTCTGGAAGCAGTATGGAAGCGATTGCTCACGCGACTGTAAATTCATGTGACCAGTTGCATTCTCTTTTACTCGTTACTATAAATAAATTTTCTTTAGTATGAATTAACTAATACTAGATTTTTACTTTCTACAAGTATGTCTTTAACTTATGTTACAAAAATATTTCTGCCATTCTATGAACTAATAGTAAACTTGCAAACAGTTTTTCATCGCTCTTTACAACAATAGTGTTTTTGCGAACAGCACACGGTTCAGATAAAACAGTCGGTTCAATTTTATAAATACTAATAAGTAATTACTAATGATACATATTAATAAACATCAATTTAATGACAGACAAAAACTGTCTCGTTTGTGATATTTTATGGTATTTCAAACGCGTCCGTCGCTCTGTGGGAAAATATTTATATTCGCATGAGCCGCACGCGTCTTATGGGTGCGGTTCTAATTTGTGTCTGACGCGTTGTAGCAGTTCAAACCTTGATCTTTACGTTTCTTCAAAGACACCATTCCTACCGGAGTGTTGTGTAGCGTGTGTCCACACAAAACTGCTGCAAGAATTTGGAGGAGAGAATAGACTTTAATATTTAAATAATAGATTATTTTTAATACGTATCAATAATATTAATAACCTATTTGTTGGACACGTAGTCTAATGTTCTAGTTTTGTGTTAGACTATAATGCGGATGATGGGGAGATCGAGGTTCAAATCTCGGTCGGATGAATGGAGGGTCGTTGTTACAAAATAGTTCTCCATTATCTTTCCATGCAAATGCAAGAACGCTTCCTAGTCCCTAAAATCATAAGCGTAATTAGTACATAAGCGAGTAAACTGACTGAGTAGTAAGTCGCAGCACTAAAATGATTTCTATTTCATTAAAGTATTTATATTATTATCATATTAATATTTTATCCGGTACGGCTAATATAAATGTATATTTTTTATTAAATTTTAGCCCCATACATTAATTAATTTACCCTATCAATGGTTCAAAAAAAGAGCATAAAATACAAGGTTTGACTCCTTATAACTCGAACTCAAATATGATACGAAATAATTGAATACATATTTTTATATCTTATAGCTATACACTTGTTAAATTTTATAATATTTTAATGGTCGAATGAACTTAAGTGTAAACGTAGTGTAGGACCAACAAAAAATAACATATTCAGTAGAAACAAGAAGTGAAAGCCAGTTTCAAAACAAGGTCAGTTTAATTAAACCACGAACTTTTGGCAAATTCAGTTTGGTCAGACCATTAGTAAGTGACGACTTTGATCCTATAAAAGTGAGAGGGTGATTCTAAAGCTATTCGTCCAGTTAAATATGTTTCAGAGTGTCAACCTACCAGTCACGAAAGGGATGAAAAATTCATTAAATGAGATTTTGGTCATGAAGAATATTCAAAAATTAAATATGATTTACATAATTCAGTGGGCACCCTGATGTAGTGCTTTTTGCGAATATTTATTTGTATTCAAACTAGTTCAGAACACACTATAGCAACTACTAGCTTATTCCCCCTGTGGTTTGTTAGTAAAACTATATAAGGAAACTCAAACATGTTGAAGTGGTAGATATGACCAAAAACATATCTTGGATGTTTTCAGTTAATTGTTATTCTAGTAACTAGCAAATTTTAAGTTACTAAAGGCACAGAATATTTTACAACAGACACAAATCATATGTTGACGTTACAATTAGACCAAATATGGTATATTAGGCGTTTATTTGAGTTAATTAGATTTGCAGATTTATATAATAATTTTAATTTTAAGAATAATAAATCAAACATTTCACTGGTAGATTCATATGGTTTAATTTTCAACAGACAGTAAACCGTAAAGTTGTTTAATATTTTTCGTGGTCATCATATATTTGGTTAAAATCTTTTTTCTTTCTTTATAAATTTCCTCATTAACTTATTCAATGTTCGTAATTAAATATTCAAGGCTGTTGAAATCAATATGCGAAAGAAACAATATTAAATATATCTACGAAAGCAATGAGTTTTTTTCCAAATATATTTTAGTCTAAAAAAATGCAAAAAATAATGACTTAACCTCGCATTTACTTACATATCACCTTAAGATGGCCTTCTTAATAACTATTTTGCTAATTTAATAAAAATATACCTTGTTTATATTTTAATAATCAAATATTTTTTTTATATTGGGATGTTTAATTGTTTAATCTAAGGAATAAGGATAGAAATGGTAGCTTATAAAAAACATGAAATTGAATTTATATAAGTTTCAAATCAATTAATAAAATATTCACTTTCACTAAAGTAAGCTCGTGTATCCACATTTATTCCCACTGTAAATATGTGATGTGCTCATGCAACTAATCCTAAGAATCCAATATCAATTATTGCAAAAATTATTCCCAGATTTCCGAAGACATTTTTTTACCACTCTCAATAAATAATATGAAAGATTACTTCAAATCCAAGGAGAAATAAAATGTATACTTCCAGGTGCCCTAAAAACTCAAAATAAAATAGGATTATCCCCTACAGCAGGGTCGTAAAATGATTTAAAACGTGTTAGTAGCAGAGATTTATCCTCAAACCTCTCCACCACAATCAGTTTTATATGTCGTGATCCTGTCGTAATAGAAGGCATGACCTCTTATGTGGGTGCATAACTAAATCCAGCTGAACACTTTACTTTCAAATGTATACTGAACGTCACGCAACTGTCACGTGGGTTGCGATTTATTTGGTGTTTCTACCAGACGCTGTCTTTCTTAATGGGAAGTTTTGAGTGAAATTCCAAACACGTCAGTCAGTTGGTATGACTTTCTCTAAGAAATCTGTGATCCTTAAAAAATAATGAAACCTCACCAAAAGTGTGTCAATACAATGAGGGCACAACAAGATTGTAAAATAAATAATGAATTTTGTCATTGTTCTATTTTATTGACAATCAACGTAAGCCTATATACTTGGATTACATTGATCAGAAGGGTCCGAACTAGAACTAGAATATTATAAAAATCAAATAACCTACTACGCAACCAAAGTTATCTAAAGAATATTAATTCAAATTTACAATAAAATACTTTAAAATATGAGAAAAAAAAATTCATCAATGCACACGACCAAATCAATCAAGCACTTAAAGAACGAATCACAAATAAAAATAACTTATCTACTTAAGAAATGTACGGTAGGTAAGGAAGACTTTAACAACCAAACTCTTGAATTGTGCAAAGTACAGTATTGATTAAAAATATTTGCTTCTGTACTAATTGTTCTCTCCTAACGCAAACTTCTCCAGTTTAATTGCAGTGTATATCACCAGGAATGTGCATTTTCTAACCATACCAGCAAAAAGGATACAAATATTTTTTGCCAGATTTATATTCTCATCCTGCAACTGTGCTGAAAAGAAATAATTGTTGTTATTTATGTGTTTATAAACTACCATATTCTTTAAAAATATAAATATTCAACATGAATGCATAAATATTACTTAAATAAAGGCTAGGTATTCCTCAAATATAACTAAATAGATTTTAAAAATGACGCAAACCAAGAAATAATGTCCTAAAAATCCAAAACTACCTGAATAAAAATAATAATAAAACCTGACCTATAAAAAACTTCTCTGTGGTCATTGATTATTATCTAAGTACACAGGATTATCTCATCGCCTTTAAAGTAAAAAAAAACCTAACGTCAAAATCAAGGATATTGATTGGTAAGAAACAACAGCTGGGATTGAAAACGTTCTGTTATATTATGGAACGAGTGGAGCGCGCGCACGCACACACACACAGTCATATATACATACATACATACATACATACATACATACATACATACATACATACATACATACATACATACATACATACATACATACAATATATACATATATATATATACATATATACATACACACACACACACACACACCTAGACACATACACACACGTGTATGCCTACGTTCTTTTCAGTGTTTTGATCAAACACATTGTTGTCCAAAATAGATAATATATTTTGTCCTCGTAGACACATTTAGTTTTATTTTATACACATATAAATCTTAATGGATTTTGAATATATTTGAATGACAATATGCAATGTAAGGAACTTTCTTCATTTAAAAGGTTAACTTAAACCATAACTTTCTCAATAGAGTAGACCACCGATGGACTACTTTCCTTTCAATCGAATGCTGGTACACTTCTTCTAAATCAAACTCTCCTCATACCTAACACATTAGTATACATAGTACATATGCGTAGAGCCCAAACGTGAGTAACATGCGCTGATAAAATATCGTCAGAAAAAGTCTACACAATTAGATTAAGCCTTAAAGAATTGGTGGAAGGAAATTAAAGTAATGTATTTTTGAAGTTATTTTAATATAAAAAAAAGGAATTTTTGGTGTAAATGAATGTAATCTTTCTAATAAGATATGTTTAGTTTAATTATTTACATTTATGAATTGAAACTCTGTTGAATATTTTTAATGGACATTATAGCATTTAAACATACATTTTTAAATATAGGGCAATAATCCCTGCCAAACTAAAAGTTGGTCATGATAAATATTAAACAGCCATTGGTACTACTGTCTATTATAAACTAAATTTAAAATATCTTCTGAAGCATTAAAGCCTTATTAAGACTCTTGGCCCTGTCGAGTGTTAATCTAAAACCTAGTTTGTGAAATGGTGGGCGGGAGGGTGAAAGGCGTGGCATGGCTTGACAACCGACCAAAGTATCTTTCCGCGTCAACAAGAACAGCTTGATCATGGAAAACTTAGATGGCACTAGCTATCGAACAGGTCTTGCGGAAAAATAATACGTTTGTAAATATCAATTTTCTCGAGAAAGAGTGAGATTTTTATAGTAATATTTTCAACACATCTTCTGAGATAGTGTATCAAGATTTAATAGGTGTTACATTTCCTGAATTTTTGCTATGCAGCCGGCAGATTTATATTGAAAAATGTCAAAATTATTAATATTTTATCAATGTTAAAATAATAGAAGAGCTGAGTGTACATACAAAGTATTAGTTAATTAATATGCTTCCATTCTTGAACAAACCGTTTACGATATAAAATTGAAAAATATAAAAATTCTTCAAGATAAAGGTTTGTTCATATGACTCTGTATTTCCACGCCAAATAAAAATGGCCAATTGCCTTAAGTTTGGCCTATAATGCTTTATTTACAAGAACTGTAAAATTACTGGACTTGACTAGCATTTTCTTCCAGACCACCGCAAAATCCCACTTATTCAGCGTAGTAATCAATTTAATAGTTAATCAAATACACCAACATTGCAACCAATCCTTATTGTTTTGTTAAACATGTATTTACCAAATCCATAATCACAGGTCATTACTGCACACAATAGCAGTAATTTTACCTGGCAGGCAAATTGTTACAATAATTAAGCCCAATAAGATATAAAGTTTTTTGGTTGATTTTACTTTCGATTCCAGGTGGGTGATAAACTTGTACTATTTTAAATCAAATGTTCTTATTTTATTTTGTGGGGCTAGTTTTATGTGTTACCTATGGCGAGGCATTTAGTTAGGATTTAGAAATTAAACGCAAATGTATTATAATACTATTTTAAATGGTTAAAAGTACTTCTTATATATGCTTTTACTCTGACATAATAATAGGAAAACTTTATACCAGACCCCATTAAATTATATAATCAATTATAAACTGACTGTATTATTTTTATAGTGAATTTATTATAAAACAATATTTTTATAATATTTATATTTTTACTTATATTGATATATTTCCACAAGAATCTGGACTCGAAGGTAAAATAAATACTTGGATTCAAGATCTGAAGCAATTAATTCAAGACCTTTCTAAAATAAAATCTACTCTATTAAAATAAAAATTAAGATTATGACAAAAGAAAATTCCTATATAATTCTGTAGCGTTCAATTGGTTTTGAATCTTCATACCCCCAATTCTCTAAACAAATACCATAGAGTGACCTTTACCTTTAAGTATTTTGGACCCCACATGTCGCTTTAGGTTAGATGAACAAATCTCAAGGATCGATCTTGAGAAACCAGCATCCGAAAGAAATGACAACCATATTATTATTTCTAGAACTCACACGACTGAGGAAAATTGAATATTGGAGAACATATAATGCGCATGCGTCTAAAAGGGCCAAGTTAGACATTCGAGGGTATGGTGGTCATCCGTTGGAAGGGTGAACATTCAATCACACGTAATAGTTCAACGGATTCCAATTCAACTTTGTCGGGATTTTTTTTTTCCTTACCTCTTTCTTTCTTTTGCGTTTTATTCTTTCGTCAAAAGTTTCTTGATAAAAAAAAAGTATTGACCTCACTTATCCTACATGCACATCGAATGTATGAAAAGTGGTCTCAGTTAAATTTCCATTAATATTGAATGTTGTGAAATTTGGGCTCAACCGATTCGCCTAAACTAACTTAACTGAACCTAACCAATACATTTTGATCAAATGTAAGTTTTGAGCGTATATTTAACCTCCACCATT
Organism: Timema douglasi; assembly: GCA_901482245.1. Taxonomy (NCBI): domain Eukaryota; kingdom Metazoa; phylum Arthropoda; class Insecta; order Phasmatodea; family Timematidae; genus Timema; species Timema douglasi. Next base: position 76,228 of record CABEEJ010000180.1, read on the forward strand.
TACTAATTTGTTTGGAGGGCCTAATATTTAAAGGAAGTGTGAGTGAATATTTCACTGAACGGAACCTTCGCGACACCTGTGCATCATCTTTTTAAGATGAAGCACTTAGTATTTTTACGTGTACCGTGTTTTACTACTTTTACGGGCTATCCGAAGATTTATTCTAATGGGATACAAGCTAAAAACGTAGAATTTAAAGAAATAACATCGGAGTTTTTGAGGAAATGATACTTAAATAATTTATTGTAAAATCAGCCTGCATATACCCATTCGGGAATTTGAACCCTAACCTATCTGTTTCCAGCAATCTACACCAGTTGAGAAGGCTTAATTTATTCAGCTCACTACTGGAACAGGTTTCATCTATATATATATATATTTTTTTTTTACTCTATGTATATTTTACTTAAACCACATCAAGAGAATTAGAGTCCAGTTTTAATAGGAAGGAACTTACCTTAACTCTAAAATAATTAATAAATATACTTTTAAATATTCATACCTTAATTCATGTGATCTGAAGTTAGTACTTTTGATAGATATTAGCAATAGGCTAACTATAAAGAAAAACTAATAAAATATGAGAATTTTATCAGTTTTGGTCACCATTAACAGATTTATATTTAATATAAGATTCTTTCGAAGTGTTAAATTCCTATTTTTTATGAAAATAGAAAAAAATATTCATGATTGGGAGTCATACGTATCCAACCTATTGTTAACATTTTAATTTTAATTTATTAAATAAATTAAGTGAAGTTTAAAATTTATAGAGTAGTAAATAGATCAATGGGAGTATTATGATTATCTAGAAAGTATTTATCTTAATGTATTTTAATGACACCTAATTTGTATGTATTAATCAATATATATTTATTTATAAATATAATTTTATAAGCCTATTGCAGGTAATTTAAATTACAAGAAAACTGCTTGGATAATTTTGATAAAAACAACCACTCACTTTAAAGATTAGGGGCCTAGGATGTCAGCAAAAAAAATCGCCTGAAATTTGAACCCAATTTTCCATCTTTTCCTTCTATGTGGACAATAGCATATCTGTACAATATTCTTTGTTCACGCCATCATGGAAACCATAATTTGTGTAAAGTAGGGTATCTATAGATATAATATTTTTCTTTGATTAAAAAATAATGATAGCTAAATTATTACTTGGGTGATTTGTTGCAACAAATATGTGGATAATTAATTGTGAGAGGGGTGTCTTTTTAAAGTTATCATCGTGGCGTAAAGGGGGAAAGTATACGTTTATATTCAAATTAAACACAAAATTTAGAAATCTATGTAAAGTTGGCGAATAAATATTTAGCTAGAAAGTCGAGTGAAAACTTAATTATATAACATTTCCCTATAATGTGTTTGGGATTCATTTTAGAGCAATAATTTGCAACCGTCAGTGCAACGATCCACTAGTTTTTATTTAAAAAAAAATCTTATATCTCTAAGAGTATTGATTTTATAAAATCATTTTTCAAATAAAATATTTTTAGAAGTATTACAACTTTAAATTGGTAAGTTATTTCGCATCTCAAAGAGAGGTGGAGGTATTATCAAAATTGTGTAAATTACCCTCAAAGTCATTTTCATTGGAAAACTAGAATCGCCATTATATTTCTAATTTTAAACAGTGCAACGATACAAGCAAGAAAATCGACTTTTCTCTTCGTAGCCTTAAGTAAACTATATCTCGTTTTATGATTGGATATTTAATTCAAAAAATTATTCTTGGGAACTGTATGAAAACTCTGGATATTAATTAATGTGTATCACAAACTGATACATGATGGTTATCCACAGGATCAGTACTGATAGCTGAATAAAATTCAATCAAGTGAAAAACGTAACACCAAATCCAGAGCTCTTGGGTTCTATTCCCTTATAATATTTATAGTGTCCAGGCCAAGATACAGGCAGAAAAATGGCATTGATAAAACAACTTCGTGAAATGTTGACATCCATCCTTTTTTTTTTAATAACAATCTCTCTGAAGAGTCGCGAGTGAGTAAAATGCAGTCAGTTTGTTTTAATCCTAGTTATCCTTACTCCCAGTTGATTCTGAATCCTAAGCTGGTACATAGACGATTAACTTAAGGCGTAAATACCATTTAGATTCATCGACTTTTATGATATTGTAAATACAGTCCCTAGTCAAATGTATAGTCAAAATTGGGAATACATCTTTCACACTGATAAAATTGATAATTGAAAGAGTGAGTTCAGTGTATATTCTATATTTGAGTTAGTTTTCAGGCCACGTTCTTATATACTCAGTTGATTAAACAATCAGTCTATAAACACGACCACCTCACCTAAAAATTACATACTAGATTACACTTCAACTAAAAAACTTATCAAAGTTAAGATTAATAATACCTTCATTATTGACAACAACAATTTTTTTAATCAGTTTTGTGATTTCTAGGTTTCATTGTAGCTATTTTTCATTTAAGTGTTAATCTTGAAATGTTTAAATAAAAACTGTTTTCAATACTGCCATTTCAACTAATTAAAAAAAATGGTTAAGAAAATCATATTACTAACTTTGTGACGCTAGCTTCGAAACATGTTATCTACCGAGGTTTATCTGTTATCTATGAGGGCAAATTTGTTTTTAAGATAAAAATAAATTTTTGTTATTTAAAGTAATACATTTTTAAAATAAAAATATTATAAGGTAAAAATATTTTAGATTTCTAAAAAATATATATATATATCTTTGCACATGGGAGACTAGGCTAAAATGTAGACTATATGAATGTAGCGAGATTTGCTTTCACTGGAAGAGGTTCTAGAGATTGCATCCTATACTTGTATGGAAGTTGTTCATGATGCCCACAAGAGAGAAGAAGAAAGGGGATGGCTCAACTTGGAAGCTAATTAGAGCCTTGTAAGACTCAAGTACCCACCTCCATGAACTCATCACCTGTACAGTCTGTACCAATACCTTGGTAGCCACTAGTACGAAAAATCGATGGGAATAGTTAAAGGGAAAATGTCAAATTTTAACTCAAATTAAATTAATGCTACCATCTGTTGGACAATCGTTTAAGATTATGGTTAGAAGAGGTCTCTGTCATGTATATAATTATATGTTATATATATATTAAAATACATGAATTTTCAGGTGTTTTTATGAGGTTTGAGATATAAATGTTGTTGTGATGGAAAATGTATTAAATTTAACTCTTACCCCTTTTCCAGTGTATCCTTAATATAGAATAAAGCCTTACGGTTATAGCATTAAAAAGACAAATATGTCAAATTGGATAAATTATAGCTTCTGTACATATGATGATGTTTTTTATATTACAAATTATACATATCTAAAAATATTATAACTCATCCATAAATAAACATGCTTCGGTGGCGGATTGCTCTTAAGACGTCCATCCCTCACTTGGCTGGACTAATGATAACGAGAGAAGTGGAGCTCAAATCCTGCTCGAGTGTGTTACGGGTTATTTCTCTTAAATTGTATTACACACATCCTCTATGCAAATTTGGCTAAAATTTATCTATATCAAACATTCCCCATCCTTATCACATTATCATAATTAGGTTATAAGCTTTTAGCCCGAACTGGTAGCTATATGTGGTCCTAAGACAAATTCTATACATATCTATCATTGTTATGGTTTTCTAAGGTTAGGTATCAATATTTTGTAATCATAAATTAAAATATATACGATTATATTTATTAATTCGAAAAGTTTGAGATTGGTTTTCTATAAACAATATTCTCTTCAATACTGTTTCACTTTCATCAGTAAAAAATGTATAACCATTTTATTACGGAACTTGAATTCAGTTAGCAACACGTCTTGCCTAATGAACAAAGGTTGCAAAGGTTGCAAAGGATGGCCTGGTGGTATAGGGCCAAGGTGCCAGTCTTCTCTGCTAGGGGTCTGGCGTTCAATCCCCAGTCCCAGCACAAATTAATCTCAGTGCCAAACCCTTCCTTCACCTCTGACAAGACTTGTATTATTCACAACTTGTGAATTTGTGGAATGACAGGCCTCCACCGTGGTTCGGATCCCGAGTTAAACTGTAGATCCTTCATTTCATCTCATAATCACCCTACAATTACACATTGCCGTAAGTGCGTACAACCCGAATGGGTAGTAAGACGGATGGCTAGTAATAACAACAAATGTTACAGATTTGAATTCTGGCATGGTAAAAAATAATCATCATTCATTACATTAAATTTACCCCTTTTCTAATTATTAGTCAATAGATGCAATAAATTGTGTCCTGTACAAAATATCATAAAATAAGAGCGTGGAAATTAAATATCACTAAAAATTAATAGTTGGGAGAATCATTACAATATACCTAATTAATTTAATAGAAAAATCAAGTGTGAAACATTATAAATAGTTAGTTATTTAATTTGTTCCGTGCATTTGAATTTAGTCACTAACTAATATTTTTTGAACAATATACAAAATGCATGCTTGAAGAAATAATTTATGAGATAAATATGGTGTTACTAGAAAAATTACTCTTCCTATATACATTTTAGAGGGTAATAAAATAAATGGTACGAAACTCTGCATGGACTTTCTCGTTCTATTGTTTAAAAATGGAGATATTTACTCAAAAATCGTAATATATGTGAAACAAAATAATATACACTAGAAAACCCAAACCTAAATTGCACTATATTTATGCAAAATATTTTTTGAGTCCTGGTTTTAAATTTTATAATTCTATTTTTAAGGAATTAATGTCCTCATTTTTGTGTTTGGACCATAAAAATAATATATATATATTGGGTCCACAATGGTCAACATTTTTGATTAACATTTTGACTTCTAGTTATATTTTCGACATTTTATTAGGTGTTGCAAATCTTCATCTCCTCGAATTTCCATAAAATTCCTAAATTATAATCATTTTTACCAATAAAAAATCTAAATATTGACTATTGAGTCTAAAATTGAGATAGATCATGGTTTTTACAAACATTTCTCCTAATAGGTTTAACGAGAAATAACACCATCTTTTTGAGAGACTTATATTTAATTACTATGTGGCATTGGATAATTATAGCATTAAAACTCGAGTAGTATTTCTTTACAACTAAAGCTCACAAAATTGTATTAATATAGTTGCCAATATCTCAGACACTGTTATTTTTATAAAAATTAATTTCAAATAAAAGTTTATTATTTTTAATAGTACAAATATGTTGCAATGAAAAGTTATTTAATATCTCAAATAGTTGATAAGATTCAAAAATTTCAGCTTCTGTAAAGTACCCTAAATGGGACTTTCAAGGGAAAATGAACATAGCCAGTTTATTTATCATCTTAATCAACGCCTAGATACGAATTTTATCAAAATCGTTAGAGCCGATTTTGAGAAAATCGATTTTTTCTCTTTTCAGCCTTAATTAAACTACTCTTATTTTTAAGTTTAGACAGACACACAGACAGACGGCATTGCAAAGACCACTTTTTAGGGTTGGGGGTCTGAAACTTCGACATTCATCAGTATATGAGAATAATTTTTTTTTACGGTCGCAATACTTTCTTTACCCTTAGTGTTCGAAATGTTAAGAAATATATACTTTTACGTATAGCTTGAAAGCTATTGGTTTTATAAAAATATGTTTCGAATAATATATTTGTATTATAAATAGATCTACATATTTGAAATAATTAATTTCATATATCAAAGAGTTATGGAGATATAAGAATTATAATTTACCCCTGAGACCGGAGTCCTTAAATATATTTTGCCGATATATTGAGAGTATCCATGCTGTTTGTAATATTTATTAATGTTTTCAAATTAAATATAATCAAAATCATTAAAACCGATTTTGAGAGAATCAATTTTTTCTCTTTTTTCATTTCTGTAAACTACCCTTATTTTTAGGGTTATATATCTAATTCCAAAATTCCCTCTGGGCAACCCTATGAAAACCCTAAATACCAAGTTTTAGCCCAATCTGTAAAACAGTTTAGGTTCTAGTTGGAGGTACAGACAGACAGATGGAAATTCAAAAAACACTTCTTCGGTTTCAGGGGGTCATGAAACGTCGAGATTCATCAAAATCTCGATTGCGTTTTTTTTACGATCACAATACTTTCTCTATCAGAAAGATAGCGAGAAATTAAAAAATCATCCAAGTGACATTAAATATCTTATCATTTAATGACGAGGCTTACACCCTATTCCACATGACAATAAGTTCTAAAACAAATTGGTTACACATCAAGATTAAAATATATCATGCGACTTAATATAAATAGACTTAAATCCTCCAGATCTAATTTTTTATTTCCCCCCATTCCATCAGTCTCACTACTGGTTTGATGCCGCCCTCCATTTATTTTTCTCCTGGGCCAGTCTATTCACCTATACATGATTATTAAAGTTCCCTGTCCTACGTTATCTGCTTCACAGTATCTAATCTTCGTTTTCATGTGCAATATTTCCCCTTCCACTGTAATACCATTAATAAATTAACTAATCCTGTATGCCTCAAAATAAAACACACCTTCATACATGTCTTTTTTTTAAAGAATGTAATACTGATATTGCAGTAATGTATAGTAATAAAACTTATTTTTAGGCCCTAATTTTATACAAACTTTGAATATCCTTAAAAGAAGGTATATAAAATCAAATATATATGAACGTATACCTTTATTGTTATTTTGGTGTACAGTATCTATATGAACAATTACAATCTCGAGATTATGATGAGAGTTGAATGTGCATAAAAAAAGTGGATTTTAAAATTATGTCCATCCCCATGTTTCCCTGTCCCTGGTCACGTGTCTGATACTGTTTAATAGATTTTGTTCAAACTTTATATTTTGATATTACAGAGCAATGCCTTGAGATACAGTTCTGTATTTTTACCCTAGTCCTCAAATAAAATATAGTTTACTGATGAGTATTTTATTTCCGAATATTTCAAAAATGGCTCCAAAGATTTGGTTTTAAATGGGGATATTTTAGTTGAAAAAAAACACTGTATAATTAGTTTTTGTATCAATATTATGTTGAAGGCTTACTGATTAATGATTTTTGAAAATTTCTAAATATTTCATAAATAGCGCTGACGATTTTGTTTTAAATATATATATCAAACAAAATCGTCAGATCTTTTTTTGGGAATATTTCGAATTATCAAATAGAATTCGTCAGTAATATATATATATATATATATATATATACGAATATCAGGGGAGTGTATTACATTACCGATAAAACTGTATGCATTTCTAAGGAGGATGAGGGTATCCATTCAAGGTAGTTTACTGATCACATCGATTTTCTAGAAATTTATAGACATTAATAAATCCTCTGTGACTAGTTGGTTCAAAATGGGTATCTGGTAAGTTTTAATTCATAAAATCATTTTATATCCTTGGTTTTACTCAAAATATTATTTCAATAATAGTTTATTAATAAATGGTTGTGGGAAAATTTGCAATAAAAAATAGGTAATACAATTTTGTTTAAAATTTTTTATAGTTAATATTGAATATGAAAATACAATGTTTACTTATTAAAAATAAATTAATTTGAGGATAGATTAATTATGATAGATTTTATAAAATTTGAAATATTTCATAATAGCTCTCAAGATTTATTTAAAAATGGGCACCTTGGAATAAGTTTTCATGATTAATGAGAACAGGTTTTTATATTCTTAAAAATTTAATTACAGATGATTATTGAAAATATGATTTTATTTATGCTGCTAATAATTTGGTTTGGGGTTTATATCTTAAGAACGATTATTGTAATTGACAAAAGACATGTTTATTTTCCTAAGAAAAATATACTTAGGAATATTTAACCAAACATCTTGTTTTGAAAATTTTGTTCCAAACTTTTTTTTATATATGAGAAAACTTTACGATTACTTCGTTTCATTTATTTTTATGTTTGTTTGGCATAAAAATAAATTCAGCCAAGCTACAAAAGACATACACGTATTCTGGGTGAATATATATATATATACATACATATACAGCATTATGAAGTATTTGCCGGAATTTCGATGGCGGGATGAAGGCAGAATAACGGTAACTCAAAGGAAATTGCCATTCATGTGTGCTTCAATAGACGTTTTATGAGTATTTACGAGTTTATTAATCCAGTTCACAAAACACACGTTGGAGTTTGAACACACATGTGCCACGTACTGTCTACTAACACTGGAATAAAGGGGGCCATGTGAGAGTTTTCATATCATTATATATTAATGCAGTTGTTTCCAAAGTAATGCAGGGCTAGCCCCAAACTTTTCTTTGAGACAATCACGACCCCTTAATAATATACAAGGGTGTATATCCTTGTTTGTAACTATATATACAGCGAATAATTTGAAAATTTAACATTTATTTGATAATATAATATGGTTTATTTACTTCTGGCCACATTTCAATTTTGAACCACATTTAAAAGTTAAGTTTATATTAATTGTACCAAACTCCAGTTCTTCCATTTACCAGGATTTAATTTTCAAATTCAATATATTTATACTTAATTAGGCTTTCTGTGAAGGTTTATTGGCTTAACTGTTGTTTCATTATTTTACATCAAACCAAAAAGTATATTTTTTTATTTTTTATTAATTTTAGAAATATAAATGGTACTCATTTATTCATTTACTGTTTCTTCATTTGGAAAAATAAATAATGATTGTTTGATTGCTGAAAAGTGATTGTTTTAGGTGGTTCTTGTACCCTATTTAAATTGTTCAACTATATCAAAAATTAAATTACAATTTTAGCTTTGAGAATATGGGAACCCCCGCATTAACAGCCTCCTTTCTAAAAATTAAATATATAACACTTATCTTGTTATTGGAGTAATCCCTCTACATTACTGGCAAATTTTAATTTCCTGCCTTATTTAAAAGCGTTTCTTTCCTTTTCCTTAACTCCC
>CABEEJ010000180.1:87619-155544 GCA_901482245.1 Timema douglasi
CACATATATATACTAAAAAGAAAGGTTCAAGTGACAACATAATGAAGTATTTAATCTTTTTTAGAAATCGAGTTGATAATTATTACAATGGTAGTGTTTAAGGTGGACACATAGGGGATGAGAGGAAGTTCCCTAGTAATTGGGCAAATTTTAAGATAAACTTTTTTGATGAGTTACTCAGTCAAATATTGATTCAATAAAAATATAGTATTTAATTTTCTTCATGCGGGGATATTAACAGTTGTTGAATATATGTCAAAGGTGTCCTGGAGTTTAATTATAGCTTTTTATGTTAATTTAAAATCATCTAATGCTGCTATATTCATAAAAAAAATCAACTATTTTTGATATAGCCATGTGAAGAAAATTAAACTCCATGTTTTTAATGGAACAATATTTTATATTCTGTCCATGAACATTCATGGCTTTAAAAACTGCAAAACTAAATACGTTTTTTTAACTTTTCGTCTATCCCCATTTCTGGGCCAACCAGTTTATTATATTGTGATTTATGTTTGTTTATTAAACCTCAATCTAGTTAAATAAAACATTGATTATTTCTTGTTATTAATTTATTTTAATTGTTTGTTTGTTTCAACTGGCAACCCCCTCCTCCCCCCCCCCCGTCAACCATACCCTGTGCACGATTATGCTATGGTCCACTCAGTTTATCGGTAGACAAAAGTCACATATAAAAGGAAATCAATACCAACTTTGAGTCGAAACAATCTGAACAATTATTGGTCAAAAGTTATTAGGTTTATAATGTTAAAGATAATCAAACCAATTTTACTTACTTTATTCACTGTAATTATATGATATCTATGCTCAAATTATAGTTTAATATACTATGTTTTTCTCTTGGATCTATAGTTCTAAGATATAATTTCCTAAAAAAAGTTTTTCTTTAGTTTTCAATCCCTTCCTCTATAATTAGGGTCCCAGTAGATCCCAAGTGCGTGCTTCTTCCTTTTGTTGGTCCTATATCCCCCAAAAATTTGAGAAATACTGACCTAGACTTGTCGTAAGACGCGAAGCACTGAGATAAAACAGCAACTCTATTTAAGATATAAGAATTAGCGAGCCAGCTTGGAATAAATATACCTACATTAGCGTCAGAAAAGCTTGAAGAACCTACATCATGAATCTAAATTTAACATCCATCCCCTTAGTCCTATATTTAGGGATGTTAAGTTTAGTTTACATACCTTTGCCCAAAAACATTCTAGGACAAATCTAACAGAATGATCACAAATAGCCAATTTACGATTTAGAGCAGAAGTTGATTCACACTATGGACAAAATCATTACTGGGTTAGTGGAATGAGCTTTTATCAATTTGGAAATGTTGAGCGCTGATGCTTTATGTGTTTTATAATATTCAGACACGGTATTTTGGATTATAAATGTGAAATAAATATTCGTATTTAATATTCAAAATAATATAATATGGGATTAAACCTGTATTAAATATACATATACAGTCAGAGATGTGTTGTGAAGTGTTGCAAGGGAAGCAAACCTGGTTAAAACTGTACCTGTGATATATTCTCGCCCCCTTGGGCCCTATTTGTCCAATCATACATACTGTCTGCTCTGCAAGCCTCACAAGGGAATGTATTCCCCTCGATACCTGACCAATGAGAGTTCTACTTAGAAGTCTGAAACATTCACAGGTACAGTTTAAACTAATGCTCGCTTCGATGGACACGTAATCTAGTGCGCTGCTGTCGCAGAAAGATTAGACGTACGATGACGGTGGAAGATTAAGGTTAGAATCTTGGTTGGATGTACTAAAGTATATTTTTCCAATATTTCTTCACGCAAATGTGGGTTCACTTCCTCTAAAAATAACTTTCATATTCTTTAAAACCATTAGCGTGAAACCTAGTATATCCTGAACGAGTAGTAAGGTATATTGCTAAGAAAAAGTAAGAAGAAAGGGAATATCAAGGTGGTCATGCAAATTATAATCTTCATGAATTATTGAAACCAACAAAATAATTAATCTTATTCATTTAAAAAGTAGGATAATAATGTGTAAATAAATACCTTTGAGTAAAAAATTAAATTCCATCACATTTATTTGATTATATCTGTTGCCAATTTTCAACTCAAACTATTTATTTAATAAACAGTACATACATAACAAAATAATATTAAAGACTTCTTAATTGATTTTTATAGGCAGCTGTTTCTAAGTTATTTAGAGTGTGTAGATTATATTTTCATCAATAAATAATTATCATTCAATACATATTTCAAATGTATCTTACAATCATAGAATACTACTAAAACAAAAAAAAGTGATCTTAGATGAAGGACTTAAACATGACTCTCACTTTAACTTTAAGAAAAACAGTTTTTTTAAATCTTTTCAAAGAAGGTTAGTTAATGATTTCCTTATTATTTTTGAGTGAATAGATAATAGTTGATATTTTATAAATTATATTTTTAAAGAACTTAATATTTCCTGCTTATTTAAATACGTTATTAGAATATGGAGTTTTTATATACAATTTAGTTATATTTAGAAAAAAATATTACATATTAAAGAAGATAGTCTTTAGTTTTATATTGTTAACATAAATTTTAAAGTTAGTTTGAAACAAATACATTAATTGTACATTTTAAATTATATTTTCTATAGATAATAATGGAGGTCAAACCCACATCAAAGGGTACACGGAATATATTTTAATCCAAACCAGTCCAGCTTTATGGTGATGGATAAAATGGGAATCTAATCCAACCAAGGTGTACTGAAGTTGGTCTTAACTAATTTGATTCCCACTATTATTCCACTTAAATACGGGTACCACAAACATATACGCTTTAGTGTAGTTAAATGGCCATACCCTGAATTGACAGTAAGATATGGAGCGTAAAAAAATGTTAACTTTTTGAAATATGTTTTTTTGTAGCTAACATTTCCACGAGCTAATTTTATAGGAAATAGCAATAAAATAAATTTAAAAAAAACTGTTTGGAAGAGAAGCACTCTTTCATTTGATTTGTTTCCATGTTTTTCAGTCGAAAAAATAGATATGAATTCAAAGAGAAGAGATACAGGAAACGGATCTAATTCGTGTTCTGGATTCCCGTTGTCACGTAATTGCTGTTCATTTTGGTTTATTTCTGTATTTGAAATTGCAAAAGTTTGATTATTTCTCCATACCGCTAACAAAAAAAATAAATGGGTGCTCACAATATAAAAGTATTTCACATAGACGGCCTTTATTGAGTTAAAGAGTTCCAAGGCTGAACTACAGACAGACTGAATTAATTTTTCTTTTTGTATTGGTACGCTTTTGTTACCAGTATGATGCCTATTAATGGGATATGAACTTTTTTAATACTGGCCATGATAGCTTTAGAAAATGATTCCTACTTTACACGAATACCATTCTTAAATTTTAAAATTTTTTTTATTTTCCTTTTTTTCAACATTTGAAATTTCAATATTTTTTCATGCATATAACCTCATACTATATATATGTATATATATATATATATATATATATATATATATAATTTGGTTATACAATAAGTAATACTCAAACTAAATAACAAAGTTTTATCGGTGAAAGATACCTTGAACAAACAGGTATAAAGGAAATGAGACAGCAAAAAAAAAAAAAATTATATAATAACACAATTATACAATTATTAATCCTGCCATTTATTTTAAATGTCAAAATTTTCATTTTAATGATTTTGTTGAGAGCCAAGAATCGAAAAATCAAGTGCTGTAATTTTAATATATATTCTTGACTATTTTGAGCTCAATAATAATTGAGAGCAATAAAGTATTAAGACTTAGTTCGGTGGCCGCATGGCCTAAGGCGCTACCCTCATTGTAGACTCGACTGCTGATGTCGGGAAGATCTAAATTCTAATCTTAGTCGTGTGTTTTGAGGGTGGTTTTTCACAATCGTTTTCTACCCTCCCTTCACGCTAATACTAACACACTTCATATAAATATGACTTTCTTCATCCATAAAACTATTAGCGTATTGAGTAGACTACATAAGCTTATAACCCGAACACGTAGTAAGACGTATCGCTAATAAATAAGGATCGAATTATCGAGTTTGGTACTACCAGCTTATGTAAAGAGAATATACAGGTGGTTAGTGCCATTTGAATTGATCTTATTATTTCATTTTTACGTCATCCATTACAAAACAGTTATATTATAATACAAATACAGAAGTTAATTGGACCATAGTGTTGATTTTAAAAGTTAATTTGTTATTAAAAGTTTCATGATGTGACCTGTGTATTAATAACTTTTTTTTTCCATAATAGCTTTGTGTGTGTAACGCGCTGGCTTGTGTACTGAGTGACGTCACATTCTCAGCCAATCAGATGTCTATCTCTATTTGTCGTCAACGTCTATTACCTTTACATGGCCTCCCGTTGGCTAAAAATTTTCCAGGAAAGTTTTGGTGACTTAAATAGAAATTAGTAGCAATGGCAAATGTTTTAATTTATCATTATTAAAAAAGTGTAGTAAGATATTTGTGTAAAAATATAAAATAACAAGATTTAAAATGTTAAATTACATGATAACTCAATCTAATACAATGAAAACTTGAATGTTTTCTAAAACAACTAAATTTTATAAAAGTATACCATTGTTATTTTTAAAAAACTTTTCTTCATTAAATTTAATCCTGCGTTTAGTTGAATGATTGAGCATTCTATTAAAATCCCTGCTTATCCTGTTTTATTGGTTATTTAAACGCGTAACATCAAAATAAATAGTACTAAATAGAATTCATAAATGAAACTACCAATAACCACAATTCCACGCTTTATTATTTGTAAAGCTCATTTATATATCCTAATATCAATTGCAAATAAAATATACTAGTAGCTTGGTGTGGCGAAACAAATATGTGAAGGTAAAGTGTATGGATCAAAATAAGGGGGTATACCATATAAAACGTGGCTAAATTTTGTAGATTAATGTGTGAAAAAGAGACACATTAAGAGTTTTAAGAATAAAGAGCATGTATGACTCGGTGTATGGATGGTGTTGAAGCGAAGGATGAATGCAGGGATAAATAAATGCGGAGAACCTTAGTGACGATGGATTAAGTATGTAGTTGTTTTTTAAGCTATATGCACAGTTTCTTGCCTACCTCATAAGGGAACGACGTTATTTGGTATGTACGTATGTATCTACTAGTAACATTTAAGTAATAACCCAAATAAAATTAGAAATTCGAGAATTCTTCCAAATATGATTTAGTATGGTATATTTCATAAATATGAACACTATAAGAATGAACTAGTTCTTATGAAACTAAATATTATGAATAAAACCTTATAATAAACACATAAAATTGGATAAAGTATGCATCTAAAGATTAACCTCTCACATTTAAAGAACGCTACGTTAACCAATGATGGCACTTTCCCATCTAGAGATATTAGTATTCCCTTTGCGAAACATTCTAGATTTAAAAGAACCAATCAAAACATGGAAAACCACTCCGAGTCAACACTCGACATCATGCAATTGGAACACAACCACCCGTAGATGCATTAAAAGCCGTCACAGCTGGTGTCGATGGTTGGCATCAAGCAGTTATTGGCTTATCTGTACTTTCCACAGCACTCAAGTATTTTATTACATTTATAAAAAAAATACGTTCAATATTAGTATAGTGAGAAGCTTAATCTAAAAGTGTAGATATTTTCACCCAAACACAAATGTTACATCAGCAATAGCATGGCATTTGTCGTTGTTAGGGTTTATCCTACCTCATGTTATTGTTTACTACTGATTCATTTTTCTAAAGTAAGTATCTGGTCAATCGCCTGTGACCAATGGATGGTAAATTTAGCGGAAGTTAATGCAACGAAGAGTGTCAATGTGTGTGTTATCGTGGTTAGTTTCATTATTTAAGTATGGCGACTTAAACAACGTCTGAGAAGGTTAGACTAGTTTAGATTGATAACTGGCTACGTATTTTTTTAAGATTGTTTTTATTTACCTTCAAGTAAAATAATTTTTGTTTCTCATTGATTAAAATACCCTATATATGTTGGTCAGAATGAGCTCACATTTACTTTTTAAGCATCTACTGTACAGATGGTTTCAAACGGGTCGCTTCTAAGAGGTGTTGCGCTATTAGTCTAATGATCCAATAGCGTGCAGAAGTGATGTAAAAATCACATAGGTAAGTAGAATATGGAAAACTATCTACAGGGCATCCAGCCTAGATTTGAACCCAAACCATCCAGTCAATGACAGCCCAGTATATGGTAATTTCTGGTCTCCATGTCTTACTGTCCTTACATGCCATCCACGCATATGAATTACTATTAGGGTATGAATGGGGGAGGAGAGATTAGAGAAAGTGTACTTTCATTCACGGAATGAGAGAGCGATGGAAAACCAAACAAAACTGAACTGAAGTCTTTGATTGCCTGCACACATGTTATAGTTCTAAACTACATCGAATATAGGAGGTTGATTGTTTTTAAAGTAAATAATTATGAACTAACCTTATCCTAATTAAGTTGATGAAACACATTTAAGAAAAGCCATCCTTATCACCTCTCAATGAGGCTTAATCCTCGGCCTTCAAGGCAAGAGTTAAGTGAATTTTACGCAAAACTAGCTCCTCAGGTTTGGTCTCAATAAATTTTCAGAGAAAATTGTATTTAATTTATATTATATTTTTTGCTATACAATAAATTGAAGGAAGGTATATTTTTTTTTCTTTTAGAGTAAAGTTTTCTATAGATTATTAATTACTAGAGATGTCCAATTCATGATGAATAAATAAACAATCCTTGTAGTGCCAATATTAAGCGAGGAGGAAGAAGACACAACATTACTCCAAATACTAATTTTGTTATAGAATGAATATATATTATATATTAGCACCACGTCTTACAACCTGTTTGTGTTATACGCTTATGTACTATGTACGCTAAATATTTTAGGGATTAGCAAGGTTATATTTAGAGTAGTGTAGATGCACTTGCGTGGAGGGAGAGTAGAAAACCATATTTGTATAACAACTCTCACTAAACCCCGCTACGGATATTCGAACTTTTACCTACCTGTCATCAGTAGTCAAGTATAATGCGAGAGTAGCGCACTAGACCATGCGGCCACTGAAGCGGGTAGTTTTTATATAATTAATATTTAACAGTTTAGTTTTAAAAAATAGAAATATTTGATTTACATAAATAAATGATTATATTTGTGTTATTAGATACATTTTTAAAAGGTTTAAATAACGAGTATTATAAATGTAAGTATTTTAAAATCCATTACAGATCTATTTCTAACCAAATTAAATTTCAAAATTAATTCTTATTTCAGAGGATGCCACGCTAGGAACGTGTATGTATATATATATAGGTAGCCTGGTTACTCAAACTATTGGGAGTTCTCGAAATGTTATCGTGTGACGTGTAGCTTAGCGAGAGTGATAGAGGACGTGTATAAATATTTTTCTCTTACTCAGAATCCACTCATGTGCCCACGCAACTTCTTTCATACAGTAAGGACACTTTTTAGAAAAGTACAATTTCTTAAAGTAGTTTTTCATCAAACCGTTTAGAAACTCCATTTCTCTAAAGATTTGAACTTACTTAATTTAATTAATGCAAATTGTATCCAGATAAGTTTCAGGTGTCCATGTATTAAAAGCCACGCTCTGTGGTTTCTAGAATCTAGTTCCCTTAGAAACAAGCAGACAATATATTTATTTCATACTATTGAGCGTATTGGTCGACTCATAAAACTTTGGGCCATTTGACTAATTGTGTCATGTTCATCGGCTACGCAAGAGTACTTTCCTGAATTAACTATAGTGATTAGTATAAATGCGTTACGGTATAATCTACGGCGTAATGAACTAAATCGATCGCTCGTTTTCGGGTAGCGTATTGCAAAAACCTGGTGATAATCACCCTGGCTCAATTCCTCCGGCTATATCTCGACTCCAAAGTTAAATGACTGCCACTCTACAAAAATACACTGTTAGCTGATCTACAGTAGCCCCATGGCTTCTTTGGTGCTGACTGACAGCTCACAGCTGACTTCTGACAGTCAACATTTAGGTATATACCTAATGGTTCGGCGTAGGGATACATAATTTGGTCTGGTAACTTTTCAAAGCCGTCAGTCAGCACCAAAGAAGCCATGGGGCTACTGTACACAACTTAATACAGGTTAAATAATTTACGGTGAGATTTTCCGAACTGGTTCTTGCAACTTGGACATGTGGTTGCACTGAAAGTCACTGATTTTGTTACGATTTTACGTTGGATACATAATTAAATGTTTAGTCACCCGCTTCGATTACCACATGGCCTAAGGCGTCACTCTCTATATGGACCAAGCAGATGATGATGGGGCTATCCGGGTTCATAACTGATATGAGTGTATTGAGGGTGGTATTCTTAAAATTGATTTACATTCTCCCTCAACGCAGATGTGGATGCATTTAATCTAAATTCTACCTTTTTGTTCATAACACATTAGTATATTCAGATAATATGCATATAATCCATAGGCAGTGTTAGGTATAATAAAACATAAAACCTTTTTGAGTAAGAGACTAATAAAAAAATGTCTTTATTGGCCTAATTGATTCTACACAATACTTTTCTATGATATATTCTAGTGTATTTTTAAAAAAATTAAATATTTGGTTGCTATAATTTGATTATTTTGGTTTTGTGCACCCCATTATATTTCTCGTTTGGGCTAACTGTAAGTATACATTCATGTGTTAGGGATCATCTGGGCGGTTTTTAGAATAAATATACCTACACTTTCATGAAGGAAACGTGGGAAAATATTAAGTTAAATACTCCTTCATCACACCACCCTGGGGCTCAAACCCCAATATTCACGTAGTGGCAGCTCAGTATATTATGAGAGGGATATTTTAAACCATGCAACCAGGGACGGATCCAGATCATTTTTATAGCTACTTACAATTTATAATTTCAGTTTGAGACACTAAATAGTCTCATCCATATTTAATCTTATGTATGTTTTAAACCATGGTCATCCTCCACAATTTTTAAATATGAAAATGTTTATAAATCATTAGGAGTGTTCATCCTTGATAAATTTTTTTTGCAAAATTGTTCATTCTGTAAACTATGAGTGATCTTCACCTTGGTTTTTTAGTTATATTATTTTCTACGCAATTTAAAGTCTTCCTCCCCCAGAAATTTTTGAAATTTGAATACTCCTAAAAGCTCTTTAGAGTGATCCTCCCCTTAAGTTTTTACTGTAGTTAGATACCTCTAGATGATCATCTATGAAGTGGTTTTGCCACCCACAACATTTTTAAAATTGAATTATTTCATAAACTATGCTATTTGGGGTAGTCCTCGACATGGATATAGTGGCTATTTCGAGTTGCCCTTCCCTAAACACTTTTGAAATTTGTATAAGCTTAGAAGCTATTTAGAACTTTCTTTCCCTGACTTTTTGTGACGACTATATGTGTCTAGTCTAGTCATTATTTGAAGATATTTGGAACTTCCCGCCCCTGACGTTTTGTGAAAGATAAATGCCTCTAGTCTGGTATTTATTTGATGCGGTCTTTTCCGGCAAATTTTTGAAAATATAATGCATCAATAAGTCATTTGGAGTTTGATTTAAGGCAATCTTTTAGCTTCATATTCAATAATATCAGAGGATTTGAAATATATCTGGGAGGGGGGGATTTATTCCTCGGAGGGGAAAATTATTTCCTGGGGGACTGAATCCCCCACAGTTCCACCACTCCTGTTGTTCACACATTCTTTATATTTGATATTCGTGAATGAACTGCTCTCAGTCGATTATTAATATTCTTTAACGTGTGGTATTCTATCATCTCTATGCGGAACAATTTTCGCTAAGAGCTATGTACGACAAAATATATTCGTACATGACAACAAATATTTTTTTCACACTTGCGTGAATCATATCGACCATTGATTGAACATGGACGAATAATGCATGTGTGAACCCTGCTTAGTAGGTATCTGCGTGTAAATAGAAACAAATTGTATAACTTATCTGTTTTGTATTTTATTTGTAAAATTTGAAATTTTAGTTTGTTTTTTGTATTAATTTTCTAACTTTCACAGGGGATCAACGCTGAATTAACGCCTGCATGCAACCACTGATGCGGGTAATATATAAACGTATTTGATTTAACATCTGTTGCTCCACATAATTTATATTACTTGCATAGTAATGCTCTCTTTATATATATTATAACCATAACTCGTAAGAAAATATAAGTCGACATATTACCTTCTGGCTAAAGCCAGATATAAAAGCCCTAAAGGGCAAAAATCGTCTCTACAAAGGGATAGCCAAAAATATTGGATTCTTCCTTTCCAAAAATACTAATTTGTAAAACTAAAACTAGATTATTTTGAGGTGAAAATCACAGTGTTGTCTGATTTAACTAGCTGCCATACTTCGAGTTACCAAACCACACAATTGTTTAGTCAAACACTTATCAGAAAAATCTAAAAAGTGTACAATTAATAATGTAAATGAATAGAGATCTCAGATGATGGAATTGATAGATTTATTGTCCAGCTGTTTTATTTTTCTATTAAAAAATATGACACTTAATACGGGTACACCCGTAACATAATGATAATTTCCATATTCTGAGATTTTATATTCACGTACTGTTAATTTTATTGTACAAGCGTTAGATTTGTCCCAGATTACCCGTTTAATGTACATTCCATTTACCCTGAAAGATATCATTCCTACCTTGACAAAATATACTTTGTTTTAACAATGCATGCTACGACTCATCTGGGATATACGCCTATGTACTAATAAACTAATGTATTAGGATTAGTAAGGTTGAATTATGAGTATGTATATTCACATTATCTTTGAGGTAGTGTGGAAAACACTTTAGGGAAAACAAACCTCCGTACATCCGACTGGGATATAACCACGGTCTCCTCATCTTTAAAAGTCTAGTCTATTGAGAGGTTAGTGCCTTAGACAATGCGGCCACAGATGCTGATGATGTATTCGTAGTAACTTGTTGCACGAACCTTTTTTTTTTTAAGACTAGTTAGAAATGCGTGTGACTTATGTCACTGCTATCCCTAGAGAACGTGGACTACGTGTGAAGGCAACACGTCTAGTAATTCGTTTACCACCACGTTTGGGGATGATAGGTGCGTGAAGGGGGTAGAAGAGGGACATCATTTATCCTTCCCCTACCCCACGCCAAACCCTGGGACACAAAGACGCTAAATGGACTGCAAAGCGACGCCGGTTTCTCGTCCAGAACCTCTTCTGCAGCTAATTAGAGGCAATATTTCACTCGCATCAGCCGGTACACCAAGTACGGATGGGCGGGGAGGGGGTCGGTCGGGGGAACGGCCCTCGTGGCGTGGTTGGCTCGGAGTATATTCCTACACTCGCTTCAGTGGCCGAATGGTCTAAAGCGTCGTTATCATGTTAGGTTGACCTTTTGATGACAGGGAGATAAGGGGTTTAATCACGGTCGGTTGTATTGGGTGTAGTATTTCCTAAATGGTTTCCCACTTTCCTTCCATGCAAATGCGGGTTGATTACATATAAAATACTTCCTTCCTCACCCCTACTCCAGTAGAGTAACATATATGCGTACAGCTCGCACAGATTGTAAGACGCGTTGATATAAAAAAAAATCCTATTGTTTTCCTTCAGAGTTCGGGGGCTGTATTCACCCATTGGACCATTAAGGTGTGGGAGAAGGGAGTGCGAGTATTTTTAATTTTTATAGAATATAAATTTGTTGTCAAAAATTAATCAAATATTTCTCCAGTGGCAACATATAGGTTAGTTATCTGCACATGCTGATATCAACAGATCTTGAGTATCTGTCAAGGGTGTCTAGGAATGTTGTCAAAACATTTTCTCTTCATTTAAAATGCTTTGACAACATTCTAGGACACCCTTGACATATATTCAAGATCTGTTGATATTAGCATGTGCAGAAAACTAAACTATATATTGCTACTGGAGAAATATTTGTTTTATTTTGGCCAAAAAAATGTGTAATGCAATAAAAACTGTAAAATTACTCGTGCTCCTTTCTGCCAAACCTTAAAGGTCTACCTTTTACGTATAGGCAAGTCAAGATAGGATTTCCCATGTTTATGGTCTGACGACCTATTAAACGAATTTTAAAGATTTAACATAGAAACAAAACCGGTAATTTGGATAATATTTACTCTGTTTCTACTTTGCATATAGGTTGTGTTTACCTATGAGTGCTTAAGTGCGTCAAGCTAAGAGCCAACTAATTTTGAATAATATCTACAAAATCACTAGTTAGGCAATGTTGTTTATGTCAATAAACATACTTCCTTAATTAACTAGTTTGTATGTGTGGTTAACAGGGTTGCCACTCACGCGTCAAAATGGGAGAAGGAAGAGAGTGTTTTTTAACTGGAAAATAACAACAACCATAAATTAATAGATAGTGGTGTAGTGGTAAATGCACCTGGCCATGAGCCAAACGGGTCTTGGTTTCGATTTCCTGCTGGTAACTCAGGTATCTTTCCCTTAAGGGTATCTATCCCGATGGCTACCAGGGTTTGGTTTATTAGGATTTAGTTAAATTAACACTCACGCTGGCTCCACAACTTCATAGTAACTATCATCACAACATATAATTGTGGGTAAGTGTAGACAACCTCCATAGGTGTACCCTGGGAAACATTATGTGCCACCAGAGTGGGTAGTATTCATCTTAACCTATACGGGCGACTGAGCTGGATGTCATATGGGATGATATATTTCTGTGCTGGGGGTCCGGGCATCAATCCTTTGTCTCGGCACAGATTTATCAGATTGCGAAACCCTTCCTTCACCTCTGATAAGTCGTGTATTAATCACAACTTGTGAATGCGGGGAATGCCAGGCCTCCACCGTGGTTCGGATTCCACGTTAAGCTGTAGGTCCTCCAGTTCATCTCACAATTACCCTACCATTACACATTAGCGTAAGTGCGTGTAACCCGAACGGGTAGTAAGACGCGGTGCTAACAATAATAATAATAATAATGGATGTTATATGCCTTCCAGTAGTATATTCCACATGACAAAGAAAACTAGAATTTTTTTTTAACTTGGGGATTTTTAAAGGAAAGTTTATTTAATCAGGTATTTGTATTGAATAATAATTTAATTGAAAACTAGTCATGCTGACTTGAACACATGTTCAATACTTCCTTTATCCCCTAAAGAATCAGGTTTCCAAACGACTGCGTAATATATTTCCTCAACAAGAGTAAATACTCATGTCTTACACATAGAAATCCTATTTTATTTTATATCACAGAATTTACTAAGGATGGAGGTGAGTGTCTTCTCATATATTTATTTATTTGAACATTATTCTGACTGTTTATTTCTATTTATTGACACACAGTATGTGATTAATAATTACTGCATAATAATTAATTTTAAAACCATAGATACATTTTTGTAAAAGAACTCAACAATAAAAACACCCCACTAATAACCGATGAATCGCCATTTGGTTCCCAGCAAAGGTTTTTTTATTTTTACCTTTTTTATTTTTAAAAATATCTATTTACAGGCTCATATTATTCAGAGTTACCACAATTAACTGCAAACAGTATTGCCATAGATGACACAAAATCCTTTCTGGAATTTAATGATAACTTTTTCTCTTCATTTACAAATTTTCTTATCTAATGCCACCCTGCTCATTGAAGATATTCCAGAACTGTAGATATCATCATGCAAAGAAAATTAATCTTTATGCATCTACTGAAGCAATATTATATTTATTTAGGCGCCCGTTCTGAATACGCACGTGTTAATCTAGTAGTTGGTAAAGGGGCAGATGTAATTTAGAGGACATGTACCTGAATTTGAGTGAAGGGAATGTAGGAAGACTTTTATAAAAAAACAAAAATATCGTTTACGTACGGTAAAAAAAACTGACCTCCCCAAAACTGGAATACTAGAGAATAAGAGCCTGACGTTTAATCGGCGTGCCCAACGATGTAGCTCTATATTAGCTCTTAGATGTTTGTATCAAATATCATTCATGTACATTTAAAATATTTAAAAACTGATATTCTTTCAGTTATTTTTGTGGGTTAGTGAAATACTTGAAGCACCATTTGCAAAATTATTTGAATAAAAATTAACACAATAAAGTATTTAAAGTTATAAATAAAATATACTACAGTTATTATTGTTTATCCGCGTATGTGACTGCAGGACGGATGATAATCCGTATAAAAGTATTGCAGTCCGTATAAAAGTATTGCAGACAAGTGGGTTGATCACGAATGTCTCGCAGGCCATGATTCTTTGAATATTTATGTCTCATTAATTGGATGTATTTGATTAAAATATAATATTGCAAAAGACATCGACAGTATACCACAAAATAAAAACGTGTAGCCCTATCTTAAATGTAAATAAAGTATGTCAGCCAGTCGGTTCATCAAATAAAGTAGAAATGAAGGCTGCGGTTGGGAATATAAAAAGAGGTGGTGTGTTGTGATGAGGGGATAGGGAGGATTATATGTCTATGCGTCGCTGAACTGATGAAAAAAAAAGCCACGGGTCTGAGGCAAGAAAATGTAAGACTAGGGGAATTGGGGAAGGAGGGGGAGGGGGGTGAAGAAAGGCGAGCACTATACTAGGTCCTCCTCCCCCTCCGTTTCCTTTAAGAGGCCTATTTCGTTCTCTGTCTTATGCTGCAGCCCACCCTTAGCCAAAATGCAGCCCAGGAATTTTAATATTCCGCATGCCGGAGCTTCCTATCTCTAGTTCGCACCCACCCCGCTACAGTTTCGCATGGTCGGGAATGCGCGCGACCCACCCGGTATGGGTAGTATCAGCGGAGTAATGGTTTGGGGGGGAAAGGGGATTGAGCGTTTGTCACGGGTGGGGGGTGGCTTAGAGGGGAACGGTGGTAGAACCAGTCTAGGGAAGCTGTATGACGCAACGGTTTGAGCTTGTACGATCACTGACTATGCATGGACATCTACTATTAATATTTTTATTTAGTTCTATTTAACGTGCCCTCTATGCTCTAGTGGTTAAAGTCCCAAACTAAAGATCAAGAGGTCCCACGTTCTATCCTCGGCAATTTTAAATTTTCTGTGAGACAGTGGGTTCAGGAATGGGGTCAATTCAGCCTTGTGAGGACAAATTAGAAACTCTTTGAATAAATATTTATCGGCTCCGGTTTAGAAAAATTAGATAAATAGCCAGAGGCTTGGTTGTGCTGATAACATGATACTCTCTATCCGCAGATGTTGGCACTATCTTAAACAACAGATAGCGGCCCATCACTCGGTATGGCTTAGATACGGACTGATGCCATGAATTAAGAGTTGTACTACATCATATAATCAAATCACTTTACTAACTATCAAAATCCTAAAATTGACTCAACACTTAATACCCTTACCATTAATTTATCACTTTTAAAGAGGAAGCCTCAATTTCACCACTGATTGATTTTTCTACCATATCGGAATTAAATACACGACCCTGTAAGTAGACCGACTTACTACTAATCTGACTCAAGGATTCAGATTTATACGTTAAATTTAGTTTTTTGGCATAAAAACAAATACCAAACCGGCACTATCTAACTTGATACACAAACTCCTTCAAATCCTCCTCCTAACGACATCTTGGCCTAACAAAAGCTCTTGCTTATTCAAGTTTCCCAACAAAAATGTTGTGTACACTCCTGTCGTCGCCCATACGTGCCACATGACCATCCTATCTCAATCTGCGTGCCTTGATTAAGTTTGAACATGCATACAAACAATGAAGTTCTTCATTATGTAACTTTCTTCTTTTTCTTGTTTGTTTATTCTTCTTTGCCTTAAATAACTTTATCGTTACATCTTTCTAAAAAAAACTCTTTATTTATCTTGGTAAAAAATGAGAAACTATGCTCCACACCCATAAAAAAACAACCTAAAGTAATACAAACAAGAAAGGTTTATCGATTTTAATATCTTGCTAACATTAATTTATACCTATACCCCTCACATAATGGGCACGTGAACTAAACTTCAAACTCGTCAAGTTTGATTGGCAGATGAAGAGGGACCCACCTCGGTGGCGTATTTAGCTAACGCGCTAATCGTGTTGAGCTTAACTGCAGAGGACTGGGAGATCGAGGTTCAAATCTCGGTCGGGTGAACTGGGTGTGGTTTTCCCTAAACGGTTTTACAAATTCCCTCCACGTAAATGCGGGTTCACTTCCTCTAAATTCAACATTCTCAATTCCTAATCCATTAGCGTAATCAGTACTTAAGCGTATAACCCGAACGGGTAGTAAGACGCGGTGCTAAATAAATAAATAAAGGTGAAGAGGGGATGTCTAAATAATATCAAGGGAAACTGTGTGTTGTTTTTATAAAATGTTTCCCAGCCTGTATACAAGTCATTGCAAGTAGTTCTAAATTTTCTCTAATATGTTCTCCTTCTATTTCTTTTTCAATTAATTCTAATAAGGAACGGTCTTATGACTACCGGATGAATATTGCTATCGAGAGGTTGAAGTTAGCGACCAGATAAAGGTTATCAGTCACTTTAATAATTTAAGCGTATTATGAACTGAGTTTATCTGCTGGATAGCTATGTGAAGGATAAATATATTTTTATGGAAAAAAAAACCATACGCAAGGTTGATACTATTTGTACTGGTGCGTGCATGCGTATAAGCCCTGCTGCTATCACTACAACCTAGCGAGTGGTGACAACGCTCAATATTTGTTTAATAATGGCGGCTAAGCGAGTGCGAGAAAACATATGGCGTCAAGTGGGTGCATAAGCTAGGATGTCTTACAAGTATTTATTTCGTTGTATGCCAAAATGTGGTCAATAGTTGGGTACAACGCTTACAAAATTTCATTTCTGTACTCACATTTTGATAATTAGTTCTTATATAAATATAGATCTACAAATGGCTTGTCAGTTTATATAAGCCTGTGATTTAAATGTTCTATCTTTATGTATAGTTAGAGCCTAGGCCTGTGCTTACTAAACACGCGAAACAAGGTTCTAACCTAAAACAGATTCTGATTGGCGAAACCTCATTAAAAACAAAGCGTCACTATGGCAACAATCATTTTAACTTTCAGATAAATGTTATCGGGTAGCAATGTGATGGATAAATACATTTTATCTGGCATTAATAAGACGCACTTTTAACTTATAGACCAGATATACATATTTATCTGCCAGATTAATATTTATCCAGGAGTCATAAGACTGGCCTTAAGTGTGAATAGCCCAGATGTGTAAGAATACGTGTCGAAAAAAATAGTGATAATATTATAACATACTAAAACTATATTGTTTGTTTTATAAACTTGCTCTAAATTTGTCAAACGTGCAAAAATAATATTAACTATAAATTAAATATTATTATTATTATTATTATTATTAGCACCTCGTCTTACTACCCGTTCGGGTTATACGCATATAAATTAAATAGATATATTATTACAGTTTTACCATAATTTATAAAATAGCGTATATATTAAACACAAGTATTTTTGTGAACCTTTTTATTGCAATTTTATTATTGGTATTCTAATTTAAAAATACCTCCAAAATACTTACTCATTGAAAATCCTTTTTTTTTTTGTCAAGACCCCAACTGTATGTAACGTTTTATCTTATATTTTTATTTACATAATAGAAAAATACATAAAAATTTCAGTCAGGTTGAGATTGATCTATTCATCAAAGTCTGTCAAATATGTCAACAATGGCCTTTCATCGGACATGATTGATTTGAGCAGATATTTCACTAACGCATTTAGATTTTCTCTTCAAGTTTATATAGACCTTCTATATCTGTTAATGTGGGAACATTATATTGGATATCCGGTATTTTTATGTTAAAACTTAAATTTGACGAAGGACGATATTAGACACGAAATAATTTAATCCTAAAATAGATTTTAATTTTAGTTAAACGTAGAAATACTACTTGTAAGGTTGTTGAAAATGTGTAGGCTGGATTACACTAGATTTAGACTACGTCATTCGATAAAATGTATAAATAATTTACTGTTAGGGGGCAGATAGATTTTAAAAAATTTCTTTGTCATGTAAAGAGACAGATTTTTCACACTCACAATACAATATAGAAATTACGGTACATCTTTTTAAGTTTTTATATGAACACAAACCCATTAAAGTGGATTTTACCATTCTGTCTGCCCCCATGTTTGTGTGCCTGTCTGTACCTGGGCACGGTTCTAAAATGGTTTTATTGATTTTGTTCAAATTTAATATTTACATTTTACAAGGCAACATGACAAACCTTTTTTTTATCCTTGCCCTTCAATTAAGGGTAGTTTACTAATTATTAGTTTTTTTATTCCAAATTGTTGGAAAATGGCTCTATCGATTTTGTTTAAGATAAATGTAGGATTTGCTTGACACGCCTAATAGCACCATACAGTTGGTTGTTTGTCAAAAATTCGTTGAAGGTTTGTTTAAAGATGAGACATTTTTAAAGAATTGAAATATTTCTAGAATATCTCTAAAGATTTTACTCTAAATTTTAGATGGAGATTGTGTTGTATGGCAAATAAGAATATACGGTTCTTTTTTTTGCCGTAAAAACTTATTTATGGGTAGTTTGATGATTATTGATTCTACCAAAATTTGGTATACTTTTAAAATGTCACTAAATATTTTGTTCCAAATGTGTTTTTTGGAAGTGTTTGAAATGACAACTAACCCTGTATAGGCCTAAATTGTTTCGGGTGAACTTTCGATAAAGAATAATTTACTAATTAGTGATTTTTGAAAAATCAAATAAAATTGCTAGTGAATATAATGATTGTGTTTAAAAATTTTATCTGGAGAGTGTTTCATACAAACATGAAAAATAAAGCCAAAAACTTATTTTGAAGGGAAAATTTAGTAGTGGTTGGCCAGCCTACTCATGACATGTTTTTAAAATTTGAATTAAAAAAAAACTTCAGTGATTTGGTTTAAAATGGGTATCTATTCAGTTTTTTTTAAATTATAAAAAGTTACATAGGTTTTTTCTAAAATAAATTATTTAAAAGTATTTAACTAATAACTGAATTTTTTTAATATGAGTTTTTTAATAGCTCTACCGATTTGAACCAAAATTAGGTTTGGGAAACTATTTCACATTATCAATAGTAAATTATCTTTATAAATATAAAGTAAATTTATTTAAGGGAAGTTTGATTATGATATTACACTGTTTACAAAATAATACGAATTTTTTTTTGTACACAAAAATAAAAGTCAGATCCTAATTGTACTTTTTATGCTGAATTCAAATATGTAACAGGCTAACCTATATCATGCTGGGATTATAGCACTATTATTACTACCTAAAACGTAACAGTTGATTATTTTATTGCGTTCTTAGCATCTTAAATTTCCCTCTTAAGTGTCCAGCGCTAGTTTTTGAGCATATTAGTACTAAATTTTCCCTGATACTTCTTTTCTATTATCGAAATGTCTTGTTGGAATCGCTTTTCATGTTCGTCGATGGTGGCACCGAGATTGTTGGCGAAGAAATCCAAATGAAATCCCTAGAAAGTAATTTTAAGCGTCATGATACACCCAATATCTTTGAACGGATGTAAGAGTTCACCCACAACTTCATGGTAATTCTGTGTTTAAAATTTAACAAAACTTTTCTGTAACAACTATGAACAATCACAGCGGTTTTTTTTTTAAACTTGGCTTAATACCTCTTCGAATTTTGTATCATGAATCCAATTTTTTATTTGAATGCCCATGAGAACACTTTATTTAATGTTGGTATCAATTATTCGATTAAACTTTAGCTTCATATAAGCAAACCGAGCACTATATTTTAACCATGACCTGAGTTTTATATGAAGTGAAGGTAAAAAGATATTTTGAGGTTTGACCATTGGGGAATGTACAACATTTTTCTATCCAGCATTAAGAGATTCACACTTTTACTTTTCTTTATTTATGTAATGACATTTCTTATCACGACTGTCTCAATTACACAATAAACAACTAAATTTATAATATTTGAGTTACAAATCAAGTAACAGTGCAATGACTTTTAAATCGATATATATATATGTTCTAGTTGTTCTTATAATGATTTTTTTAACAAAAGAAATTTCCTATTTTGGTAAGATCCTTTTATATTAGTGTCTTTAAGCTGATAGCATAGAAGGAAACTTGTTTCCGTCATGCTAGAGGAAACATTTCAAACAAGTTTTAGGTGAGTAAATAAAGTCACCACTCGGTTCTTTAATGATTATGACCAAGGACATCCATCACAGAGCAAATATTGTTGTACTAAATTAAATCATTTTTTTGAGAACACATTTTTGTAAACCCACCCAGATGGCTAAGAAAAAAACACTTCATTTTATCGTTGAAGTAAATTACACTCCTTCAGACTAAACTCCAGGAGTTCGGCCTGTTTTTGGAGGGATTCAAATTCAGAACAAGGTTATTTAAATCACCTTATGTAAACAGATGGGGTTTAAAAGAAGAGGTACTTGCTTCAAAAATATAGTAATGTTTTATCTAATATTGAATTAGGCTAGTTGCATCGTTTTCAAGGTCTTCATCTTCTACAGTTACGTTTATTGGAAGCTGTGGTACAAGTAAGTCTTCACTTTGATGAAAAGGTCCAATACCAGTTGGAAAATTTGGATTCATCACTGTATGTTTATGTTTACTTTTATGTTTTCTTAACAAAAATATCACTCCGAGTAGTTATCTTAGGAGTCCCTCCAAACCAGGGGTACTGCAAAGCACATACACCAGGAACCTTTACTCATTCTGTCAGAGGCTTCACCAATGTCAAACTGAAGATACAAGAAGTCCAAATTTTATCTTCGTCCCCTACCTCAGAACCAAAATATAGCTTGTATAATTTTTTTGAACTAATGGAGTGAAATTTAGCCATTGAGCTTTAAATGTTAATTTCCCACACACATAACAGAACGTATCTGATTGATCTAGTCATTTCCTTAGCTTAATGTCACAGTATCAACCGCAGCAGAGTTGCAAAGTAATATAATTACTAGACAAAAGAGAACTCGAACTCTCGTTACGATCACAGTGAGTGTCAGCGAACTATTGGAATAGGTTGCTTAGATTTTTGAAGAGTTGTCACAAAACCCTGCATAGCTCGTCTGTGGTCTGCCAGTCAATCTGCATGGCACCTGCATGTATATACTATGTATAAAGGGAATAACATAGCCAATTGTGATAAAATAGTTCAACTCTTTCAATTTATTTCTTAATAAAAAGCTCCACCAAGAAAATGTGCGAGTGGTAAAAAAATTATGATTGCATATTTTATTTCAGAATTAGGAGTTATATTGAAAACACCTTCATTGTTCCTTGTGCCAAAAATCATGTTGACAGGTGTTGTAGAAAATTTGATTTTTTTTATAAATGGACCTTAAATATTCAATTAAATGCGAATCTAGATACAGTTTTTTTTTATGATAAATAATAATATAGTTAATTATTTTAAATAAATAGTTTGTGTGTTTTAAACTCAATTGGTTTTTGAAAATTAAAGTTTTACTAAATATATTTGAACAATTTGGTGTAAAATTTATATAAAAAAAAAGTGTTATTGTGATTAAACAAGATGATATGTTTGTTTTTATAAGGATAATTTTAAAATTAAAAAAATGTTAGCCACCGGATAACAGAACAAGTAGAGAAAGTTATATACTTTGTCTGTGATCAAACATAGAATGTAAAACAGCTCGAATCATATGTCGCATTGTGGTATAGTTTTATATATTATACTTTAGAAAAAACGGGACTTGAGAGCAATCAACAAGGTTTACCTTTTACCAAATAAAGTCAAATTGGAAAGAAATTATTTAAAAGTTAAGTAATTTACTGAACTAATCCCAATATAACTTTTACGCTTACATCCATTACTGTTTCCAACCAGTGGCCTTGTTCAGTTTTTTTGGTCAAACCATATATTTTCCACTAACGGCTGGCTACGCCGATCGTAAATTAATATGCCTTATAACCCAAATTAAGTCTAAAACAGCCAAAACATCCAGTCCCCAACCGTTAATTTATCAATGTGAAAAATTAGATCAATATTTTAATTAGTGGTAAAAATTTAGACCATGCCGGGAATAGAACCCGGGAAACTTAGCTCAGTACCGTTACCGACGGAGCCAAGGCGTTGGAGTCCAATATTTCACTAGAATGCTTAAAATTTAATTTCAAAATTTATTTTTGGTTCGATCGTAGTCTTTTATGTAATTTCCCGGCTACATAAGTTCTTATTGATTTAATAGTTCCGTGGTTTTAACGTATAAGTGCTCTTATCTGAATATATATATATCATAGGGAAAATAAAATAAAACATGCATGCGATTTGACCTTTTAATCGCTTATATTCGCCTGTAACTAATAATTACCTCTCACAGCTATTGTTTTTCTTTTTTAATTTTTTTTTAAATCAGTGGCTTAATTCATTCTCTTATGAATGCCCTTTTTGTCCTGACAGGAACTGACCCGATAAACCTGGGAGAGAGGCAGCATATTTGTGGCTCTGGGTCAACGTAGGACGTTCCATACTTGGCATATAACTGACCTGGGTTAAAACCACCCAGCTATAACCGTCGAGAATGTTGGCAGCTCTTCTATGGATTTACAGAAGCAGGGGAATCTGAATTCAGTGTTGGTTTCGTCGCAGACCTTAGAAGGATCTGTATCTGAAAGATATAAATGTTTGCAACTATTTAAGACAACACTTCACCAGTAGCGCCTGGTAGTTCCTGAATCCAATGGACATATAATCTTTATAATTTTAGTTGATCAAACTCAAAATAATATCAATTAACAGCCACATAGATTTCCGGCCCTTAAAGTGCCAATTTTTTGAGATATATAGTGTCATTATGTATAATATTATTAAATGATATATTAATCATAATCATCATCATAATATGACGTTTCCGCCTCTGCAGGTCGTCTGGCACATTCTCTTCCATTCCTGTCGATTTTTCCAAATTTCTCCCTCAGTCACTCCACCTATATTATATATATTATAAAGGTGACCTGGCGGTCTAGGGGTAGGGTGTCAGACTCCTGTGCTGGCGGCCGGGGTTCAATCCCAGGTCCCAGCACAGATTTATCTGATTACCAAACCCTTCCTTCACCTCTGACAATACATTTTGTGAATGTGAGGAATGCCAGGCCTCCATCGTGGTTCGGATTCCACGTTAAACTGTAGGTCCTTCATTTCATCTCACAATCACCCATACCATTACACATTAGCGTAAGTGCGTATAACCCGAACGGGTAGTAAGACGCGGGGCTTATAATAATATTTAATTTGAGAAATATGCACAATCTTGAGTATATTGAACTATATATTATTACATTAAAGTCTAAATCATATTTTGTGGGATGGTGGGTGTTGAGGGTGAAAGGTGTGGCGTGGCTTCACAACCGACCAAAGTATCCTTCCGCTTCAACAAGAACAGATAGATAACGGAAACCTTAGATGGCGCTAGTTACCAGATAGGTCTTTCGGGAAAATCATACGTTTGGAAATATCAATTTTTTCGAGAACGAGTGAAATTTTTATCCGAATATTTTCAACACTCTTTATAAGATAATGTATCGATGTTTATTAATTGTTACATTTTCTTATTTTTTGTTATGAAACCGGCAATTTTCTATTGAAAGATGTATATTTTATCAATATTTGATCACTGTTAAAATTTTAGAGGAGGTGTGTAATTATAAAGTATAACTTAATAAACATGAACATATTCTTGAACAAACCGTTTATGAAAATAAAATGGCAAATCAATAAAACAATCTTGAAGATAACTGTTTTTCTTGTGGCTATGCATTTCCACGCCTAATGAAAAGGGCCAATCGCTTTAAACAGTGCTTTATAAATATGACACTTCACGTATATGAATCCATACCATCGAACAGACAGGCACAGTTTTATGTCAATCGTATTTGTTTACCACTTCGGTAAGTTTTAAGGTTGCTATCCCAAAATAATTAAATTAAGTTTTTCTCCCTAATGGTATTTACTCTTCATCTATGAGAATGCAGGAACATTTACCCAAGTTCTACCTTTCTCATTCATGGCATCCATCTGTGAAAAATATTCTGCATATTTCTCAGAAGGGTATCGAAGCACATAACACTAGATTATTATAAAGTAAAAGGGACAATGAAATACTTTTCAATTTTCATATGAGGAACCTTATCTGAAGGCTATAAATGATACTAATACTGTCACTTATTCATATGTTAAGTTATGTAACCTGTAGCAATCAATTTTTATAATATATATTCTTAATACTTATAAAATAACACTTCTGCTATGGTAGAATGTTATCATTTCTGACTGCAAAAAAAAAAAAAAGTTTGCGTTGCTTTTGTTCAACTTATTTGGCATCCACTATTTATAAGGCGCACCCAACGTCCAAAAACAGCAATTCCAAGATTCTTGGTTTAACAAGAACACCATTGGGATACCACGTGTTTCCAGGAGTTGTAGGGAACTTCAAGAAGTTACCGCGCCACACACAAAAACTGATCAAATTACCGATATTAATGGTTTAGGCAACCAAGCAATTTTGTTGAAATTAAATTAAACTTCTACCAATTCATCAAAGTTTCACTTCTTAAACGTAGTTTCTATTTCTTTGGGAAATTATATTACTAACTTTTTATAAAAAGATCCTTTAAATTACAATCTTAAAGATAATTTTTGTGTTTGTGTTTTTTATAAAAAATCTAAGTAACTTTAATAATTTTAATACTATTCCAATTTAAGATTTAAACTATCTATAAACCAAGGATTTTAAGTTTTATTTAAAGAAATTTAATTCAAAATTATGTATGTTGTATTTTATTTATATTTTTAAAATAAATCTATGATTAAAAATAAACTTTATTTACAAGTTTAACTTTTAACTTTAATCATTTTAAAATAAATATAATATTTTTTTTTGGGTTTACTAACTAAATATAGTTGAATAAACTCTACTTAATAATTTGTTTGCTTGAATTATTTATATATAGATATTTACTAATATTTAATTTCTTTTATGTTAAAATTTTAAATTTTAAACTGTTTTGTTACAAGCCAAATTTAAATTTAATTTAATAAATGCTGTGACTAAATAAATTTTAAATAGTATTTATACCAGAAATGAAAAACAAAACACGCTATTATTAAATAAATTCTCTTTCAACTTTAAGTTATAAATATCTGTTTACGTATATTTCCTACCTTATATGATGCACGCAATTATTCTTAATCCGAGCTGATAAACATATGAATAAAACGTCAATATAAATTAGTTTGAATTGATGGTGACTGGTACGTCGGGGTTTGAGTTCTAGCAGAGTGTATGTAGGATGGTTTTTGCTAAATATATTTTCTCACTTTCCCTCTACACAAATTTGTGTAAATTTATTTTAAATTGTTTCTTCACAATCCCTATCTAATTAGTGTGGTTAAATACGTATAACTTGACAATGCAATAAGACTTAGTGTTAAAATGTATATAATATAAAATTTTGAATATATTTTCCTTAAATAGTTAAATCAACTTCCTTTTGAATATAATTCCTTCTATTCTAGATATGATTATTTATCCTTTATTTATTTTTGTTTGTTTGTCTTGGCATTCTTTACAATTCTTCTCTTTTATGTATCCATTCTTTGGATTTTTGTTGGTTTTTTTCCCTTTTATTTTTAAAAAGCGACTATCGTTAAGGGTGTCACAACCCCCTCGTGAAGAGTTCCGATAAAATGAAATCTAGGTCGAGGGACGGGTTGGTAACGATCGGTTTCCTTTAAAAGCAACCATTACCTCTTTGTCCAGTGTGTAAAGTGTGAACTGTGGTCCTCTTTTCATTGCACGCGCCTTATTGTGTTTGTTCCTTTTATTTGTTAAAACCACTCTTTCATTGTACCTTTCTACATAAAAACTGTAAATTCTCATAAAAAAGTAAATTGAATTTATATTTTTTCCATTAATACATTCAATACCAATGAATATAGAAGGTAAATATTGAAAAATATTTTATGTTTTAAGGAAATAACTTCGTATTAGCGTGGAAAGTATGTGGTGAAACAACATGTGTAAATCACACGTTTGAAACCATTCTTAATTTACCCACACGAGATAATAATCCTAATCATTGCAGGGAGTTCAGTATATTGCTATTATGGAGTTTTTGTACATTGAAACTTCCAAAGTATGTAGGTAACAAGATTAATTAATAAATTAATGTTAATGTAATTTGACTTATATTAAAACCAGTATCGGTAACTGCGTGGTCCAAGGCAGGGGTTCTCCAACTCTTGAAGCTAACAGCCTCAATAGATTGCCCAATACGTTCCTGCAAACTCTTTGCCAAAATGTTAAAATCACGTCTTGACCAGTCGTATAAGTTCCCAGCATGATGTCAATAGCTTGGTTTTACTGAATTTAGGAGAATTCAACTTTAAATGCGTTGATGGACTATATTATGTTTCAACAAGTGATACTATGATGTATTGATTAAAAACAAAATTACAAGATTAAATTAACAAGAATTTGGTAATAATGATACAAGTCAATGTCACTAGGACGTAATCTGTATTATATATTAGATTAATATTCACAAAATTGAATAACACATTATAAAACATTTAACAAATATTAAAATTAAAAAATTAAAAAATCAAAAAATTAAAGAATTGTCAGACATATACCAAGGACGTTACTACATCAAAAATTCGTGGAGTTGGATGAACTTTACAATATAGTAAAATTAATGTATAAAAAGTCCTTAATCTCTGTCAGTTATTAAGTATAAATGCATTTAAGGACACATTAATTGGAATTGTATAATAATACATCTTAAAATAATGTGAGAAAACGTATTAAAATTGAATTGTTCCTTATCTTTAATCCCCTGTTCCTTGGTTCCACATTGCTGTGTTTATGATATTGTCGACATGTTTCGATGCACTTACGGCATCATTCTCAAGACTAAAGAAAAAAGAAAGAAAAAGAATAATACAAATACACATGCTTCAACCACACCCTAACCATAAATATATGCTCCTATAGTTAATAAAAGTAGAATGCAAAATAAGTTAAATATGTATGAATTAAAATAATTACCATGATTAAGAGACAAGGAGTGTTCCAACTGATGTTGTGAGGAAAACTAAATTAGAATAGAACTAACGTTTGTATATAAAATGAGAATCGAAATGATCTAGAATAAGCATACTGAAAAAGCAAAGATATGAGATTTATTGTGGTTAAATATGTAGATCTAAGCTGGGAAGTTAGCAAATAGATATATAGATTATAAATATATTAAATTTAATTAATATAATAAATATATTAAATTTAATAAATATATTAAATTTAATAAATATATTAAATTTAATATAACTAATATAATAAATATATTAAATTTAATTAAAATTAAAATTCAATTTTAATACGTTTTCTCACATTATTTTAAGATGTATTATTATACAATTCCAATTAATGTGTCCTTAAATGCATTTATACTTAATAACTGACAGAGATTAAGGACTTTTTATACATTAATTTTACTATATTGTAAAGTTCATCCAACTCCACGAATTTTTGATGTAGTAACGTCCTTGGTATATGTCTGACAATTCTTTAATTTTTTAATTTTTTAATTTTAATATTTGTTAAATGTTTTATAATGTGTTATTCAATTTTGTGAATATTAATCTAATATATAATACAGATTACGTCCTAGTGACATTGACTTGTATCATTATTACCAAATTCTTGTTAATTTAATCTTGTAATTTTGTTTTTAATCAATACATCATAGTATCACTTGTTGAAACATAATATAGTCCATCAACGCATTTAAAGTTGAATTCTCCTAAATTCAGTACAATTCGTTCCTTACTAAAGTATTAATAATGTTTTTCAAAAAGCTTGGTTTTAATTTGACTTACATGTGAATAACTAGGAACGGAGTTGCTAAATAAAATTATCGGTCTTTATTCATATTTATTTATAGAAAAATGGAAAATTCCAAATACAAGCTATTTACAACTATAGATATATTTGCCTGGCCGCCCTAATCCATATTAATAATAATAATAATGATAAATTATTCTTTTCGAACAACACATTTATATTTATTTTATTCAAATAGAAATAGATAGATAGATAGACAGAGTCTCATAAATCTATTATTTGGCTCCCACACCCCAAATAACTATGGTTCTTAACCGGGGGTATAAAAAATTTCCGTAAAATTTCAACCTCATTAATCCCTAACACATTATAGTAATTAGTACGTATTATATGTATAGCCCGAAAGGGTAGACTAAGATGGTGATTAAAAAACAATTTATTTAGATCTTAAAGACACAGACTGTATATATATATATATATATATATTGATATTTCGGTCGATAGAACACACACCTAAGACGTGGTGAATATATAAAAATTTGATTTTAATGTTTAAAACACTAGGCCTTAAGTATAAATTGTAAGTTCTCTAATTTTTAATATTATATACCTTCATAGATGACTTATGGTACGGAAAGACTGGGCGAGCGACTAAAACATAAAATAGAACACATTGATTGTAATGAGAGGTGGCCAGACTGGAGTGAGCGAACGACTGAGCAAACACGCTTGAAAGATAGAACTGGTTCTAGTTTTCAAGCACGCGTGGTCGAGACGGTACAGTCTAGTTTACAGGTGCTAGATAATATTATTTTATGTTGGTTCATTGAGTTCCAGGGAAACTTCTCATTTTGATATTTTTATTATTTTTATTACTATCGATAGGTTTATCACAATTGCTACTAACAGCCTAATTAAATTGGTAAGATCATAAACCATATACGAGTATATATATATATATAATTATATACACGAGTATATATATACACGAGTATATATATACACACGAGTATATATATACACACGAGTATATATATATATACGAGTGTATATATATATACGAGTGTATATATATATACGAGTGTATATATATACGAGTGTATATATATACGAGTGTATATATATACGAGTGTATATATATACGAGTGTATATATATACGAGTGTATATGTATATATATATACGAGTGTATATGTATATATATACACGAGTGTATATGTATATATATATACGAGTGTATGTATATATATATATACGAGTGTATATATATACGAGTGTATATATATACGAGTGTATATATATACGAGTGTATATATATACGAGTGTATATATATACGAGTGTATATATATACGAGTGTATATATATACGAGTGTATATATATACGAGTGTATATATATACGAGTGTATATATATACGAGTGTATATATATACGAGTGTATATATATACGAGTGTATATATATACGAGTGTATATATATACGAGTGTATATATATACGAGTGTATATATATACGAGTGTATATATATACGAGTGTATATATATACGAGTGTATATATATACGAGTGTATATATATACGAGTGTATATATATACGAGTGTATATATATACGAGTGTATATATATACGAGTGTATATATATACGAGTGTATATATATACGAGTGTATATATATACGAGTGTATATATATACGAGTGTATATATATACGAGTGTATATATATACGAGTGTATATATATACGAGTGTATATATATACGAGTGTATATATATACGAGTGTATATATATACGAGTGTATATATATACGAGTGTATATATATACGAGTGTATATATATACGAGTGTATATATATACGAGTGTATATATATACGAGTGTATATATATATATATATACGAGTGTATATATATATATATACATACGAATGTGTATATATATATATACGAGTGTGTATATATATATACGAGTGTGTGTATGTATATATATACTCGTATGTAAAGCTGATATGTTAAAATACTTCAATATTATAGTCAAAGTAGGCTTTTACAAATAATAATCATAACTAGCGTGGATAGAGGATAAATCACTTGTCAAAAACCACCCTCAGTTCACTGAGTCAAGATTCGAACCTTTGCCTCCTCATCAACAACTATCGAGAGCTATTTGCTAATCACGTGCTCTCAAATTAGGCCACGCAGTCGCTCGTTCGTGCGCTTGTCAGTCTGGCCAAACGCTTACACGGTTGTGTGTTGACTATTGTGTTTCACTTTGGTGCATATAGTGTTTATAACCAACTGGGCGTACTTGGGTTAGGATATCTTACTGAAAAAGATTAATTATGATGCATTTATTTACATTAAATCTACTCATTTTATTTACTGGAATCATAGATCAAATCGATAGTAGACAGCTTAGATAATAATTTTTAAATACTGAGGATTTTCAAATTCCATAAAATTGTAAATAAGAATGAACCGCTTCAAACAACCTGTTATAAAATTTAACAATATTTTTTTTTTAAAACAGTACATCGTAAGATTATGTTTTAAAATCCAATAAACTAATATTTGTGTTGTTCGTAAAAATTTATTTTGCCATTTCTCTGTTAATCATCGATTTCCACTAATGCCTGAAGAGTATTCCTTGTGAAAGAATGATCAAATATTTTAATAAAATTACTTTGATATCTATGAATAGTTATATATATATATCTATGAATAGTTATATATATATATAATATTTACTAAATAATCTTTAATCCATATGCTTATAAACCTATTTATTGGTAAATTTAAATATCAGACATATTTATTTGTATGTCTAGCTATTCTAGGGCGCTAATATTTTTTCTTAATTATTTTTACTATGAATAAACGCGTTCATCAAAATCCAAAGTTAAAAAAAAATGTAATGAGTTTTACTATAGAGGTATCTTATTGGTTGTTCTATATAGCTTAGTAACAGTTAAATATTTATATACTCATATATATATATATGTATACATAATTTTTTAAATAAAGTTATTTTTTATTTTGTGAATATATTCGCCTCGAATTCAAAGACTAAAAATAAAGATAAATATAAAAACAGAGTCACATTTGAAGCCAATGTAAAACAAATTATTGAATTTATATTATAAATTAAAATAAAAAATTCACTTACTCTTTTGAGGTTTTGAATAAATTAACATTCTCTTAGAAAATAAAAATATTATAATTAAAATACTTGCGGGACTTCGTATTATACGTGATTAGTTCCTTTATAGCTTTCAATTAATTAAAGAACTTCAACCAAATTTTGATATAAAAAGTTCCCAGTGAACTCTACCTGCTACTGCCAGCACGAGCTATTCTCATATTTGAATAAATCGGTTTACAATATTGAAGGCAGATTTTTAAATAATAGTACCCATATTTTCATGCTGGTAGAGTAGAAATATATTTTTTATAAGCCCTTAATAAACCCAGCTAGTATTAGAACCCGGATCTTCCTATCACCAGTGAATCAGACATATTTATATAATCTTGTACACTATTTGTCCTGATTTCTATCATGCAACTTGGGACCTATATCTTCTTGAATTAACATTACATCTTTTAGCTATGTTATTTATTTTTTACATCATAATAAGTTTAGAATAAGCATCTAAATGTCCTATTTGTCCTTCTTTCCTATACCTATCATACTAGTTGGTCCACCCCAGGTATTTTACCTCCGGGTATATTATGTCCCACCGCACGTTTGATCTACCCAGATCGATGAGAGCCCCAGTGAGGGTGGGCATCCTCCTCTCCGCCCCTTGGAGAGGCGCCCTACCTGAGATCTCACTCCTAATACTGCCCACAATATTACCACCTATGGACTTACAACAAACTTAACCTAAAAATCTTAAAAATATATTTAATACTAACATAACCTAAGTATATGTCCTTCTTATAGTTGTCTGCCTGGTCATTAAGTTGTTATCGCCGATCCATTTTTTGAACTGAGAGCAACCATCCAATGGATCGGTGGGCGGACCAGATGCCCGACAGCTCCAGCCCAGCATCACACACTTGTCGCCAAATGGGCTGGACCCTATTAATGAGGGGTTGATTCTCCCGTCTGAAGATGTTGTTCTGTACACTTGTCTTAAGTTGAACAGTCTATTTTGTCCTATATTTTTCTTTGCAGTTAAGTAATTGTCTCTTTCGTACATTTTACACATTATCCGCGATTGCATTCAGGAGACTCCATCGGTCCACGTCACGCAGTATGTAATAAGCTGTGGTGTCTTGCAACAGTATCTGTAATTTCATTCTATCTTCCAACGTCTCAATACACTCCAGCTAGGCGTGTTCCAGCGTCACCTCCCTACCATAATCGCAAGTTCTTGTACCCGTCAGTCATCTAGCGAAGAGTGACCTTATATGGACCATGCCCTGTAATAAAATGTACTAAACCTGGAGAGGGCTGCAGGTACTCTATTCCCAACCGTTCAGCGACGCTTTAAGATATCTTATGCGTTCTTCTACCTGCTTTGCTCCACTCCCACTCGTTTTGCCACTCCTCTTGAAAATATTTACTGACATGAAGTTCCTTTGTTATCCCTGCTCTCGTTAGATTAGCCACTTTCTTCATATCCCCCTTCCTTATCCAATACAATGCCGATATCCTCCTCACCTCTAAGTCCAAGGGCCAGTTACCCAAGGCTACAAACAAAGCGTTTGTGGCAACAGTCCTGTACTCTGCAGATATCCTCAAAAGTACACTTCTTTGAAGGCTTCTGATTTTACTACTGATTCTTACCTGTCTGAGCCGATGATCACACGTGCCGGCTCCATAACCCACAATGGAGACCAACATAGCCTGGTGATACAATCTGATCAGCCTCATAGACCATTTAAATCTGCCCTGCCCTATGCTGATGAT
Organism: Timema douglasi; assembly: GCA_901482245.1. Lineage (NCBI taxonomy): Eukaryota > Metazoa > Arthropoda > Insecta > Phasmatodea > Timematidae > Timema > Timema douglasi. The sequence goes on from CABEEJ010000180.1 coordinate 120,532, forward strand.
CTTATTCATAGCTCTCAAAGTTTTCCACATGCGTTTTCCAAGTGCGTTATGAAGTCGCGCCTCTCATACAGCATCACGCCCAGGTATCTGATATCATTGATTCATCTGATCATCTGTCCGTCAATCCTAATCCTCAGGTTTCTATTGAGTACCCCCTGAACATCCCGTAAGTTGTCTTTGCCGGAGGGAGCTAAGCTCAGTTTTACCTTTTTACACCAAGAGTTCAACCCAGCGAGAACTGCATCACTCTTGACTTCTAATTATCTTCTAAATGTTGCTTCAACTAATAAGAATATATCATCCCCAAAGGCAACCACCCCCGTCTTTTCAATCTTCACCAAACCAGGTTCGAGTGCTATGTCCCAAAATATCGACCCACAGACCAACACCTGAAGACATCCTTTAGTAAGTTTTTTGTTTACTGTCATTCCTGGACATCTCAGGTTCACGTATCTTGCCCTACATTAGTCCATAAGACTCCTGTAGAGGATCCCTGGACATCTAATTTTTCTCAGCCTCCCGAATAGCGTTGGCCACCACAAGTTGTCAAATGCTCCCGAACCAGACATAGGGAGAGTGATACTTTTGTTCATGTGCAGGTTGTATTTAAAAATAAAAATTAGTAAAACAAAAATAGCTGTAGGACCCTTTTAATATTTTTGGGGTGAAAGATTGTTTAATAAATTCCGACCCGTACCAGTGGTCAGGTGTACTATATTTAAAGATAATATAGTTTGTCTTACCAGTAAAGAATATATCAGGGTTCAAAACCCGGATAGAAGATTTTTTCTTAATTATTTTCCCACTCTCCCTTTACGCAATGCTCGTAACATTTCCCCAAAATTCCCCCTTCTTCATACGTCACCCTCTAATGTGATTACAAATGCGTAAAGCATGGATGGTTAGTAGGCAGTGGCTGAAAAAAAGAATTTAATCCACCTTAAGTCTTATCTTCCGAACTAGAAACAGACATTAGCCCTAACCATGTCGTCCATAACTTTAACTCTCTCACAGTGAACGCGTAAAGATTAACAAGTTTCCCAAAGCAAGTGTTACAAACAACGTTCTAATAAGAAAGTGCTCCATCTTTTCTAAACGGGGTCTCGCGGTTCTTAAGTCGACTGCACCAACTCATTAAAATACTTTCCTGAAAGCAGTTTACTTTGTTTCCCAACGAGCGCATTCTTCAAGAATAAAGTAACGTACATAGAAATGCGAACTTTGCTGGGAAAGAGGACAAAAAACTTTTGGGATGCTAACAAACAATAGTGGAATCACGTTAATAAGATAGATTCTTCTTCTCCTCTTCCCCGCTCCAACAAACACTACAAGTTTGTTTTAATAACGACCCAATCTGTAAGTATACTAATTATGATCGTAGTATAGGAATGAGAGTGGTAGAGTTTTAAATGTACCTGCATTTACTTATAGGAAAACATTTTAGTAAATAGCACCCTGAGTAAACCAGTCTTGTGGGTGACCTGGCGGTCTAGTGGTAAGGTGTCAGACTTCTATGCTGGCGGCCGGGGTTCAATCCTCGGTCCCGGCAAAGCTTTATCTGATTACCAAACCCTTCCTTCACCTCTGACAAGACATCTTGTGAATGTGAGGAATGCCAGGCCTCCACCGTGGTTCGGATTCCACGTTAAACTGTAAGTCCTCCATTTCATCTCACAATCACCCTACTATTACACATTAGCGTAAGTGCGTATAACCCGAACGGGTAGTAAGACGTGGTGCTAATAATAATAATAATAATAATAATAATAATAATAATGAACCAGTCTTATAATTTAGCCCCAACCTGAGCCACATTGTCAAACCAGACTAGATGAGCATGACATTTAATCCGCATGACCAGTCGTGTGGCTGGTAAGATAATTACAAAAGTTATTCAAACTACCCAGAGTAAAGTCTTCCGGATTACAGATCAAAAAGTTACTATAAATCGTCCCTAATGTATCCTTAACACAAACAGCTGGCATCTGTCACTTTGGATAACTGTAATGAAAATATATGGTAATGTATTAATGTGATAGTTAACCACAGTAATTTGGGCCAATATAATTTATATTTATTTGAGGTCGGACACAAAGCCTATTTATCGTTTTATTTCAATTAAAAAAGTATGTGTTGACAGATTTTCACAAAAGGTTTAACAAATAATATCGCTTCAAAATGGCGACCGATGAATTTAAACCCTGTGATTGATCATGACATTAACAAGTTCTTTACAATGGTGAACTCACGTAGTTGATACAAATATTTTATTCAGTAAAATATTTTGAAATATGATGAAATAATCCTAATATAGTTTAATATATTTACATTTATATGCATATATTTATATATAAATATATATGCATATATTGATATATATTAAACTACACTATGATTATTTCATCGTATCTCGAACTATTTTACTGAAAAAAAGTGTGTATAAACTCTCGCTCTCTCTCTTTCTCTCTCTCTCTCTCGCTCTCTCTTTCTTTCTCTCTATATATATATATTTATTAATGACAAGTATTTTCTCTTTTCCGAGCAAATCCGATGCCTTTCTCTTTTCCGAGTAAATACGATGCCTTTATTAGAAAGTATTAATGTATGCACTGTATTACACTTTATAGATAATATCCAAAAATGAAGAAAAAGTACTTGTATTATGTTTAAAATATGGTTTAGGATAGGATCAAAATAAATTATTAACATTAATTAAATAATGGGAGAAAACTTAATCTTACGTTATTTTAAATGTAAAATAATAATATGTAATTCAAAATTTTATAATTAGAAACAAACCAGTTATCTTTTATAAGTGTTGACGAACTAAAACCTAAACATATTATTTTTCAACTGTGATTCATGTAAAAAGCTATGGTGAACAGACTCTACATATAGTGTCAGTCTAGTCTGGTATGGTTTGTAAGTGAAGGAGCTCGTAAGAAAATTTTAGGTTTGAAACAAAGCTGGTTTTAATGAGTGAGGTTCCATACGCTCCCAACGCGCAGATTAGGGTATATTCCCGGTACATTCTTCTTGGATAATCGATCTCATATTAGTGCAAGTAAGTGAATATCCCAGATGATTTTGATAAATACAGCGCGAGTAAAAATTAGTCTCGTACACTTGGGGCTTCCAACAGTAAACTTTTAACAATATATGGGTGAGATGGTGGTCTATGGGTAAGATGTTTGACTTCTGTGTTGGGGCTCAAGGGTTAAATCTTCGATCCCGGCACAGATTTATCTGATTGCCAAACCCTTCCTCCACCTCTGACAAGACTTGTATTAATCACAACTTGTGAATGTGTGGAATGCCAGGCCTCCACCGTGGTTCGGATCCCACGTTAAACTGAAGGTCCTCCATTTCATCTCACAATCACCCTACCATTAAACATTAGCGTAAGTTTGTATAATCCAAACGGGTAGTAAGAAGTGGTGCAAATAATAATAATAATAACACTAATAATCAGTGAAGTATGGCTTTAAAAAATGCATACGCACACCTGCACAATACAGAGTTAAAAGGCTTCAACTGGTTTTAGATTGAGCCTTAGACCATGTGACAATCAGTCCGAGTAATAATAATATTTAGTCTAGAAAAATTTCTGGAATATTTCATTATAAATAAGTCCTGACTTTTTATCGATATTCCAAATCATATCATTTCTAGAATGACCCCTTCTCTAAGAATCGTGTATGTGTGTGTGTGTTTTGGAAGATTGGTCGTTTAACTTCTTGAGAGTATCCGTGTGTGTGCTCAACTGGTTGGAAGTTGTCCCAATGACGTCACCAAACACTCGCTCTATCATCATCCATCACAGTCGTCCTGCCTGGGACATGGAACACTTTACCAACATCATATTTCTGATTAACTCTTTTCAAGAAACTTCAAATAAAATAAACTTTGCTTTCCGATAGAAGGAACACAGTCAATTTATATTATAATTGAAAAATTAAATGAAACATTTGAAAATTTGTTTTACCTTTAAGTATTATAAATCTTTTTGAAGGATCAAAATAATCTAAATTATTGATGAAATAATGGTTTATGAAATGGCATTAGTTTGTTAATCTTATCTGCGGGTATCAGTCTTTATAAATGAATCACATATAATAAGAGAGTAAAATATTATACATTTTGGCCGAAAAATATATATACTTTTATTTTATAAAAAGTCGTACCTGATTAAAGTTATTCCACAGTACATTATTTATTTGTTAGGAGAGTTCACATTATGGTGGGCTGTAGAGAGGTGCATAAAGTTAGTAACTGAGGCGTCTTCTTCAGTAGTTGGTACAAAGGACAGAAATGGTTTTATTCAAACAAGAATTAAGGCACGAGAATTACACCATGTTTTGAGAATGGATCCAAATTTAAAATAGTCTATCACACTGCCTTTAATAATATTATTGTTAAGTATATTTAAAAATACTTTTAAAATGTATTTTTTACCAAACGATAGTGTATACAATATAAATATGTGAGACATTAAATAAAACTTGTGAATTTTTAAATATTTCCCACTAATTTTATTATTTTTATTAAATGTTTTCAGTTAAAATTATCCATGAATATCAGTTATGTTTGTTTATTTATAAATATATATAATGATATATTTTCCTAAAAAATGCATTCTTTATGGTATTTTTTAAATTATATTGTTTATTCATTTAAACTAAGAGCAATCAAAATATTATGAAATTGCTGAATTGTTAATTTAGATATTTAAAGTTTGGTCTAGATCAGAAGGTTTTTTTTAAAAAAAATACATGGTCACTCTTTAATATAAAATACAACTTTTGGTTACTATTATAGTTTAAAATTCCCAATTTTATTTAAAAACGTCAATTTCGGCCCACCCTAGTTCACATGCTAATGCTGATTTATTAATAACTTATTATCATATCAGGCTGGCATTAAATTAAATAGTTTAGTTTAACACATTAGTTCATTTAGTAGTGCACACAAATACTGAGTCAAAGCTCTTGGATTTAAATCCCAGCTAAACCGAAAATGTATTATTTGTGAATCGTTGATTAGTAATTCGGATCTATGTATATTTCAGGATATAAGGCATGTTTTGAGAAGTGTGAAGGTATAATCAGTTTGTTCGTACAATTGATAATTAAAAATCAATAAATTAAAACCTTCGTGAGATTATTAAGGGCAGAAGTACCCATTGTGATATGATTCACATTTACCCACCCAGAACTCCTTATATTAAATCAGGGAAATATATTACACGAATTTGTAATTAAATTAAAGCAACATTACGTCTGATATATAAAAATATATTTCTAAAAGAGGATATTTTTCATAAAAACGACTTTGATAAAGCTTTATGTATATTTAAATAAAAACCAAGACGAAAAATAAGATCCTTTAAATGTTAATGCGTGATAGCCTTGGGACAAATGGAAGCGTACTTTTTAAAAAGAAGAAGAACCTTCGAGAATATCGAAATTATATATGATAGCAGCTCTTTATTAAGGACTAATCATTGCCAAGAGGATATTTTGAGATGTGCCACTGGTCAAAGAGTTAAAGTATCAAAAAAAGAAAATTATTCAGCTTTCCAGGGAGACTATTCATTGCCGAGCCATTTTAGTGAGAGATGGTAGTGATAAAGTCCCAAGGCTTTGCGAGGGCAGGGATCAATAATAGGTAAACAAACTGATTTCACAGGTTGGACTATTTAATTTTGGCCGATACGTCATTATGAGAGCTGGAAGCACAAATGTCTCAAGGGAAAGGGAAAGTATAAAAAAAGAGCTAAAGAATCATCTCTTCATGTTGGACCGTTTATTACAAGCCGATATAGTCAGACACAGTGGTGCAAATTTCCCAATGATTCGAGAGTGTAAGTATAAAAAAAACCAACTATTCTACCCTAATCTACTCTAATCTACCCTACTCTACTATTACTCATTGATGATCCGTTTTTGTGAGGGTATGCAGCTCTCAGATACTGGCAGTTGGAGTATTGAACTGATAATAATGTGTGTTATTTGATATGCAGATCTCACAGTGCCACGCATCACAGCAATGCACCACGTAAGATACATCCTCGACGAAGAGAATTATCTAATTAAAAATATGGTAATGATGTTATTTTATTTCAACCAGAAAGTAGATAAAACATTATATGTCGTATCAACTAGTATCTCAAGTATTCAAATTATTAAAAAAACCATTAAAAAGGTATACAGTAGAGACCATTCTATTCTGAGAAGACTTAAATTGTGTGTACTAATTATGTTATGTCTTAAACCTCACCTTTTGATAAAATAATGTTTTAATACGTTATTATATTTGTTAAATTGTTGAAATTTTCAATATATAGGTTGCTTGATGGAGATGTAGGGTTGTTGGCAACAATAAATATTTGTTTTTTTATTTCTTCAGCAGGAGCTAAGGGCCAAGGGCCAGACTACCCCCAGGTGGCTAGGTAAACTATATAATCCCGAGGAAACTATTATTGGAGAATACTTGGACGGTGTGGATAGCCCCTTCTAGAAGAGTGGTTTTTAATTTCGCCTTTTCACAGTACCTGCACTGGTAAAGATCATTATATTTCTTAAAGTGGGGCTACGTGGGGGTACGTGGAAAAATGTCAGTGTTTCTGCAGTTTTATAGCAAAACATTTTTCGTCAAATAAATCAAATATTGCTTCAATAGCAACGTTTAGTTTAATTTTTTCACATGGTTATATCAACAGTTATTGAATATCTGTCATGAGCATAGTGGCATTAGATGAAAAAATTTTTTAGAAAGAGACAAAAAGTTGTCATTAAATTCTAGGTAACCCTTGACAGATATTAAACAACTGTTGATGTCACCGTGTGAAGAAAATAAAATCAAACTTTGCTACTGGAGAAATATTTTATTTATTTTGGACAAAGGAAAATGTTTTGTTATAAAAACTACATCATCACTGGCCTTTTATCACGTATTCATCCACCTCACCTTAAGATGTGGTTTTGGAGAAGTTTTTCTGGAACCTTTGGTCAATCGCGACATAGCGGAATGGGCTTAATATAGGGATTCTTACAAATAAAACTCGTCACGTGTATTAAAATAGTTATTAAATAGTTTTAAAAAACGCTTCAGTGGTCTCATGATCTAATGTGCTACTCTCATGTTAGACTAGGCTGATGAAGCCGAGGAGGGATATCAGGGTTCGATCCTGGTTGTATGCACTCGGGGTGACTTTTCCTGAATGGTTTTACACTCTCCCTCAATGCAATATAAGTGTACGCTTCCTAATCCCAAACACTTTATTGTAAATAGTACTAAAGTGTACAACTCGAGTGGGTAGTAAGACGTGGTGCTAAAATCAGTTTAATGTCTAAACATAAATGTTAAATTCTAATACGATGAATCATTGTTCCAGTCAATTATAGCAATCGATGATAAGTACGTCAATAATATCGCAAGATAACCATTTTAAACGTAACCTTTTTTTTAAATCTTTGTTTATAAGAATACTATCATTTTAACAGCACATCTTACTAAAACGTATTGGACACTAAAATGCTATTAAGCCAAATATGAGCCATACAACCCTTTCACCCATATCCTTAGTTGAAGTTTTTTTCCGCCTAGTAAAGTTTTGAAAAAGCTTAATTCTTATTAACAGAGGTAGGTGTACATGTCATGATACGGACATTTATATAATAGTTAAACACTTGCAGCGATGTAGCAACTGCTACAGCTACCAATATAGAGGAACAATTATAAAATATACTATAAATACATCATTATAATACAACTTAAAATGTTTGCCTGAAATCTTCAAATATCTCCTCTCTCTTAGGCGTGCGAACAAACACACACACATATATATATATATATTTACATATATATATATATATATATTTACACATTTGGGTAATCAAGCCACAAAATTTTGGTTGTAATGCCCCAAAGTAGATGGTATTTTTTATGAAATTCTTTAATAAAACACAGTATTAAGATCGTTCCGATTATTAAGATGGATATATGTAAAGTAAAAGTCTGTTTGTTTTTTTTTAATTGATGTATTGTGGTCCTTCATGTCGATTATGGATTTCAAGAGAATGATACAAAAATTTGGGTGCACTAATTATTAGCCTTAAAACTTCTGATACTTGTACCATTTAAGTTTTAGACAAAATTACAAAGATCAGAAATAGATGAGTAATCAAGCCTCTAGATATTGGTTATGTGTGAAAAGAAACACAATCTTTCTTCTATGTGTATTTATATACGCTTAACAGAGTATTAAGTTCCATTCAAGCCTTACGACGGAAATGAGTAGAGATACAATATTATTTTATTTTTATTCCTGATGTATCGTTGTCCTTGAGAAGATATTTTGAATCCTTTTCATAAAACCCAGAAGAATCCTCCAGAGGAACAGTCGACGCACGATTGTCTCGAGCTGAGCCCATTCCAGTAACCTCTTCCAATATGTATAAAGACATATTTCACAGGTCTTCTGTATTTACTCCTTTCAACTCTTTTGAGTTCTCTTTTCCTCCCCCCCCCCTACTCTATTTCTCTCTCTCTTCTACTATTTTTTATATTCTTTGTGTTTTTTTTTCAGTTTCTCGCTCTTCCTTAACCCATTACAGCCCCTCGGCGGAGAAGCTACATCCATCATCCAACTCCCCTGTAGTACCAAACCGTTCCTCTACTACCCCCACCCCGCCTTTCTTTCTCTCCTCTCTCTCCCGTGCTTTTTCACATACAACACTTTTATTCGTTTGCTCTCGTGCTGTATTTTTTCATTTCTCTACTCCCGATATCTTGTAAAACGAACAATTCTTTGGGCAACTTAGTTTCTGTCAACTTAAAATTCTTTATTTTTATATTTATTTTCTTGACTTCCTTTTACATTCTTGTGTGTTATTGAGAAAACTGATATTTGTTGTGTCGGAGGAAACTTTTAAATATGTAAACAAGCTATATATTTTTGCAATGTTTATAAATATATTATAATGATAGTTTTTTTAACATTGTAAAATAACATTACTGAAATAATTAATATGTTATTGAAAGCAAATATTAGCTTTTAAATTCTCCAATAAATTATTATCCACATTTTTTTTAGTGGGAGTTGAGGAGCGAATAAAATTGTTTGTTGAATTTTTTTAATAATAATTTCTAAAACCATTTCTCACTACCCGTTCGGATTCTACGCCTATGTACAAATTATGTTAATGGGTTATGATTGAGGAAAGTTGAATGTGAAAGAATTGTATCCGCTTTTGCGTGTAGAACGGAAAAAGCTATTTTGTAAAACTGAAAGCACACCGAACCAAGATTAAACCAGGAGCTCACCATCGTCGACAGTCTAGCCAATTGCGAGAATTACACCCTATATTATGCCGCCACTGAAGTGGGTCTAGATAATTATTTGATGTATTTACAGCACAAATAGTAATACTAACTTCTCAGGTATACGTAGATTTACTAACTACTATAATATTCTAGAGCTTAGAAGGTTGAATTTAGAGTAAGTGCACCAATATTCACTTGGAAGATAAGGAGAGAAAACATTCAGGAAAAACCACCCTCTATACACTCTACTGTGATTCAAACCCCATTTTCCCGTCATCGCCAGTAGACTATTTGATCTTCGAAGTGGATAGTTCTAGTCTTGAGCACACCAAAGATTCGCGGCCTCTTCTTACAATATTTTCTTCTTTCTCATATCGAGATAAAAATATTGTAATCGTGAAAAGTTTTGTCTTCGATATTATGATGAATCCCTACGTTTTATATTATGTCAGAACAAAAAATGGGGGATATTTTGATTCTATTTAGTCCCATATCTGTCTGTTAATGTCCTTGGCCACAGATATGAAATTTTTGGTGAATCTGTTTACATGTGATATTTAAATGCTATAGGTCGTATCTCGTGATATTTTCTATTTTGATACTAGCCCTAAAATTAAGGGTAGTTTGCTGATTACTATTTTTTCAATTCAAAATTGTATGATTACCACATTAACTTTTTTTTATCTACACCTAGGGATTTATTTTTTAATCTATACCTAGCGATTTCCTTACTTGAAAATAGCTCCTTATTCTTGTATTTTGGATAAAGAATAGTTAAGGGGTAATTTATGATTGATGGATGTTTAAAAAATACGAAATATTAAATCCTCAAAACAAATTTGTTTAGAATGTATTATTGGGAATGTTTGATATTTAAAACAATACTCGATAGTACTTGTATTTGGGGATAAAATTCTTAGTGTATATAACTGATGAGTAATTTTTTTAAATCTGAATATTTTAAGAAAGGGCTTCCACAATATAGTTAAAAAGAAGTTTTATTTATGTTTATGTTTTACAAATAAGAATTCATATTTGTTTATAGAAAAAATCATAAAGTGATAAAAAAACTAATGACTGACTAAAAAAAAAAATTGCTATGAATATTTTTTTATATTTGGAAACTATTTCACATTATAGTAAATAATGTTTGCTTATACCAAAAACTAATTATTGGGTAGCTTAGTTGTAACAAATAAGAAAAAAAAATTGGAATTCTTCGAAATTGGCCTTGGTGGTATAGCTAAAAATAGAATATCTATCTGAAATGTTTCTCATGATAATTAAGAATATACATTTATTTTACTTATTTACTCTATCTATGGCACTATTCATTCAAAAGTTAATTGGCGCACTTACAAAAGTACATCAGCCATTCCTATCATGAGCTAGTTCTATCAATACCAACTCATTATCCCCTAACCCTATCTTGAGCTACTTCTACCAATCCAACTCAATACACCGTATCCCTATATTGAGCAAGTTAAATCCAGTCCACCTCATTACACCCTATCCATTTCTCGAGCTAGCTTTATCCAAGCCATCTCATTACGTCCTATCCCTATATTGTGCTAGTTATAACCACTCCACCTCATTACAACCCTCTATCTTGATTTAGTTCTATCCACTCCACCTCATTACACCCTATTCCTATCTTGAGCTAGTTCTATCCATTCCATCTCATTACACCCTATTCCTATCTTGAGCTAGTTCTATCCAATCCACCTCATTACACCCTATTCCTATCTTTATCTAGTTACATCCAGTCTCCCTCATTAAGCCATATTTATTTCATACTCATTCAAATGTTATTCAACCATCTTCATCTAGGTCTTACCAATGGTATATTCCCATAAGGTTTGCCAGTCAATAACTTGAACAAGGTTCTCGATTCTCCCCCTTGCGATGCTATTTTTACAAATATCATCCAAGAGTAAATTACAAGGTACTTGTTTTGATTTTTTTTTACCCCAAGCTTTAATTTTATCTACTATGTTACTATTTTGTAATACCATTTATATTTGTAGCTCTAGAAACTTCTCTAACAAGGACTTGAAACGTAATAAACGCTCTAACTGGTTAAGTTTAATTTTGATGAACAATATATTTTCCAAATTCTATATTCCTGTCTGTGTTTTATTCGTGTTGAAATATTATATTACGTAATCCTGGTCCCACAATATGTTTATTTACGTAACATGAACCTAAAGTCAATTGTGATCCCGTCATCAAAAAGTGCACGCTAAAGGCTCCAATACAAAATAAACAAGTCGTATTCTGGCATAATATCGCACATCCAGCCACGCCATATTTTTTCCACTCGTATTTCCCCAAACTTTGGTATTGTTTTCCCTTTGCATTTTAAACATGAGTAGAAGCTTTTCATTATTACCGCCTACAATGCTCCATGTGCTTATTAAAAAAATCAAATAATTAAAGCATGAATTCTGAAAGCCCTGAAGCGTAATTTTAATTAAATATTTAAATTCCTAAATGTAGGTGAACATTTGTAAACAGGATAGTTTATTTACATTTCTGGTGTTGGTAAGGGGTAGTATATTTGTTTTTATAGCCCTCCACTTCTATCCTAAAAAATAAACAAAAATTATTCCTTTGTTTTAGACATTTTTTAGATAACGTTTATGCCTACCCAGAAGCTATATTGAGTACAAACACTTACAAAATATAATATTACTGGATAAACAGAGCATTGGAATTGTTACATACTAGAATCCTACCATTCGCCTAGGTGGCGTGGTCAGCTAACGCGCTAATTTCGTGTTAAGCTAGACCAGAGATACCCAACCTTTTTGTATCTTAGAGCACATTCAAAACTAAAGGTAGTGCGGAGGGAACCAATCCCTTTTTCTGCTAAACTTATAGGCGAACATAATTAATAATGCAAATAACATACGCACAAAGATACATATAATTACGAAAATTGTGAGTTTAAAATTAAAAAAAATATATATTTTAAATGAGCATATAAAATAACGCAAATGGTACACGCAAAGTTAGTCGATAACTAGTTAAAACAATTGAAACGATTTTCACCAAACCTAAAGTTAATATCGAAAAATAAATAAATAAAATACTGATTTTTTTACGATTTTAACAAGACTAAAATAAATACACAACGAAATATTTAACTACTCACCACCAACTTGGTGCTTAGGTACATTTTTAAAATATATGTTTATACTGTGTTAATTCAGGCGACAAAGCTGGGTAGACCAATGTCAAGATATTTACAAAGGAATTATAAGTATTAGCATGGTATTAATGAGATTGATAGTTCCGAGTAATAAATTAAACTTTGAAAATGAGCGGGCAAAGAAAAAGGAATAAGAGGGAGGGATTAGAAAGAAGAGGGGCTTTCAAATCCCAACTTCTTGAGAACACCCTACCTGGAGATATGCACAAACTTGATTTTTGTGGGAAAAGTGACATTAAAATTATTAGTCAAGAACTTTCTAGTTGTGGTCAAAAAGTGGCGGGCAGATGCAAAAGGCTTGTTGGGCGCCATGTCGCCCACGGGCATGGTGTTGGGAGCCCTTGAGCTAGACTGCCGAGGGCAGTGAGATCAAGGTTAGAATCTCGCTCCCGTGAACTGAGTGAATTTTTCCCAAAACTATTTTCTACTCTCCCTCCATGCAAATGCGTGTCTACTTCCTCTATATTCAACCTTCCCAATTCCTAGACCATTAGAGTAATTAGTACCTAAGCGTATAACCCGAACGGTTAGTAAGACACGGTTTTAATTATTATTACAATTTAACAAGCCACATCAATTTAAATGAAACCGTTAATATATATTTACTTTCTTCTCCCCAATATTGTTTATTCAGTTCTAATTATAGATTATGGGAATACTTAAATACATATCGTACAAGGTAGTCTGCACTACCTCTAGTAAATAATGTAGTAAAAAAATAGTTTTTGATATCCTAAATTAGAATATAATCTAATTTAATATCTGTAAATAAATGATTGAGTTCCAACTACAAACCCCTTTACTTTCATTAGGTAGGTAGATTTAAAATGACCAGATAAATCTATCCCAGAAAATTCTCAGCGGTATGGTGAACACTTCCTTTCTCAAGGTTTATGGACCTTACCTAAAGTTTTGATTAAATTTGGACACCCCATTTGTGTAGGTAGAGTGGAATCTACTTTATTTAATCCTCATTAGTCTGGATTTATTGTTATTCCAGATTGAAATTTCATATAAGCTAATTTTCTTCTTTGATATTTAGCTATTGTGAGAACAAATTGTTGGTTGTAGTGTAAAAATATATTTTGTTTTATTGCATTTTTTCTAACATTTTCAGATTATATGGTTTCACCATGTGCTGAAGCTCCGATGAATAATAAAAATCTGGAGCAAAGAGGGAAAAAATAAATCTAATTGATTTTTAGGAACCCCTGAATTTTGTAATATAAACTGCTAAAAATTAATAATCTTACTCACCATCAAAAGTGAATTGTTAGCTGAGAGCTAAGACCAATTTACTGAATATATTTTCACTTAAATATAATCATAGAACTTAATGTGGAACAGATTTGAAATTTGCAATTTAATATAAATTCCAAAGATCAACTAGAGTAAAATATAAACCTTGGATTGAGCAGAAAATTGATTGAAAATTAGGAAACTCCACTATATATTCATCATAATATGAAAGAGTTAAGAACACATTAACTTAATACAATTCACACACACACACACACACACACACACATATATATATATATATATATATAAAACACATTAAAATGGAATGTACCAGCACTTAAAGAAAAAAGAACAAGGGCATTAATTACAGATAAGAATAGAATTCAATTTATTTAAAGTCAGATTAACCCATAATTTTACATCATTTTAATATTGTTAATTCATAAATTTCTACTATTCTAACACTTATACAATCTGTCTTTTTACGCCAATCTTCACACTTTACTTAAACTGATAGGTTTAAATTATATAATTTTAATGTGTTTGATATATATATATATATATGTGTGTGTGTGTGTATGAATTGTATTAATTTAATGTGTTCTTAACTCTTTCATATTATGATGAATATATAGTGGAGTCTCCTAAATTTCAATCAATTTTCTGCTCAATCCAAGGATACTCTAGTTGAGCCTTGGAATTTATATTAAATTTCAACTTTGTTCCACATTGAATTCTATGATTATATTTAAAAAGTTGTTTCATTACTATATTTCAATATATTTTTCAAGAATATTTTCACGTATTTACATGCCAAGTCATGTGGCATACAACTTTTGATTGATATTTAGAGACACCTATAAAATAACACTATCATTATTATTATTGTTGTTATTATTATTATTTGGATACGAACCATGGTGGAGGCCTGGAAATCTTGTCAGAGGGGAAGGAAGGGTTTGTCAATCAGAGAAATCTGTATCAGGACTAAGTATTGGACCCTTGACCACCAACACAGAAGTGTGACACCTTAACCCTAGACCGCTAGGTCACCAACACTAATTTTTAATTAAAATTTATCAATGTGTACTGAAAAATAATATTTTACTCTTTTATAAAAGTCGCCTGCAACGAAAATTTGATTATATGTTCTTTTAAAGGGCGATAAACAGCCGGCCCAATCAGAGCTGCGAATACAGCTAAATATATTCTCGATGGGTCAATGAATAAAATATCACAAGGCGGAAAGCACTGTCTGAAATACAAAGTGGCATTGAATAACGAGCTCCAGAGGAGGGACTGACTGATTACCAAGAGATCTGGAATAAGAACCCTAGCGGCAACTTGAGACATGGATCAAAGGACAAGAAGAGAGTCAAATAGAGGGATGCCTAAAAGGAACAAGAGGGTGCTAAGAGAAACAAACCGAATACAAAATCGAACGTAGTCTTTTTTTAATTTTCGATACACTTATATCACCTTACTAGGACAGAGTGTTTATTTGTATATTTATAGACCGGTTCAAAACGTGTAGAATAATTATCTTTTAGTAAAATTAATTATTTTGATAAAATCAGCACATGACTGGTAGATTATAGTAAATATTCTTGTAGGAATAAGAGTATAATCATGTTGTTTAAAAATTACATATAATATTTTAAATGCCCATACGTCAAGCTGTGTGATCTTCTGTTATTATGTGTACTATTATTAATCAATAAAATAAATGGTACGGTGTACCACACATACTTTCTCTCTACTTTACTTAAAAACTGTGACATCTACTTAAAATTTGAAATATTTCTGAAACTAAATATTGTAATGTACATTGTTGCAGAAACATCTCGCCAACGAGAATAAATAAAATAATATACTCAATTACAGAGTCATTGAGTAAAGAGGAACATCTCTGTTCGGCAAAGAGCGTAATAATAATTTCATATTTCAAAGACCTTAATTAAAAAAATACACATTTGCTTAAATATTTGTTACTATTGATTTTATAAAAATATATATTTCAAATACAAATTTTGTAGTTTTAATGGTACTACAATATTACAATTATTAGTTAGTATTTCAAATAGTTACGGAGATATTATAAAAATTGGAAATTTCTGCTAATGTAAAGTAACATAAATGCTATTTTCGTGGGAAAATGATAGTTCCCTTCTTTTTTTTGTAATGTTAACCAATGTCCAGATAAAAAATGTAATCAAAATTTTTATAGTAGATTTATAGAAAAAAAAAATATTTGCCTTCAGTAGATTAACCTTAATTTTAGGGTTGAATATCTAATTATAAAAGTTTGCCAGGGAAACCCTAGGAAAAATATAGATATCAAGTACAAACTAGATCGGTAAAATAATTAAGGCCCTAGTCTAAGATAAAGACACAAAGACAGACAAACGGTATCGGGAATACCAATTTATTCAACTTTAAGGGTGTCATTGATCAAAATATTGAGTTTAACTTTTTGACACACACAGATTTAATATATTACTTATTTAATGCTCTTTGGTGGACCATTTCTACAATAATATTTATTATTTTGTTTTAAAAATGTTTCGAAATTTAAGTGAATGTCTCTATTTTGATATAAAAGAGAGAAAAAGTATGTACGCTGCATCAAATTATTTATTTAAATATTTCTTCCTTCCAGAATACAGTCAAGGTCCCGTTTCATAGTCAGCTTGATTACGCAAGTACCACGCTTCACTAAACATAAGACAAAACTTACCTAAACTCAAGTGAAATGGGCCAGTTTAATAGTTAGCTTAAGTACGTCTCAAGTACAGTGCTTCACTAAATACAGGACGACTCTTACTTAAACTCAAATGTAATGGGCCAGATTCGGATATGAAATTGGCCTATTCCATTCTCATCCAGTATTTAGTGTACTCTCACACTTGAGGCATACTCAAACTGTCTATGAAACCGACCCTTGGAATTTACAGTCATCTAATCATCCCTTTGAAAAGGTTAGCCACATTTTCACTAGAAACACAAATTTTCTACCTTGTCAGTAATTGAACACAGCATCCTTAGCTGAATGAGCAGATGCACTAATGAATGAGTTAATGATTTTATCGTTCTTTACAAAAGGTGTGTTAATTTAAGATTTAACTTAAGGCATTAAGCTATACTTGAATAAAAAACAATACATACAAAGTAAAATTACTACAATATATATGTAGGATTATGAAATTAAAATACAATTTTATAAAAAAAAAACTAATGGTTATTGCAGCGTTGGATAAAAATTATTGCACTAAAACGTATTTTAAACTTTTTATTGCGAAAGGATCTATGTAATAAGCATTACCCTCACTTACTTTTTAGTTAAAAGGTTACTCGTCAAAGACTATCACTTTAATTTAAATATTTAGTTTTTTATGTGTAATTTGAATATAAACGTATATATTACCCCTTCACGCCCCGATGAAAACTTTAAAAAGACCCCTCTACAAATCCCTATCTATTCATTGCATCAAACCACTCAAGTAATGATTGAGCTTATATTATATTTAAACAAAGACAAATATTTTATTTACCGAAATACAGCTGTACACAAATAATGGATTCAATGCTGATGTAAACAAAGAATGAAGGTACAGATGAAACACTGACCACATAGAAGGAAAAGATGGACAATTTGCTAGGAAGGATAGGTTTTAGTTTTAGGCCACTATTTTTACCGGCATCCTAATTCACTAATCTTGAGAATGAGTGTTCGTTTGTCAAAATCTGTTCAGTCATTTCCTCGTTATTTCTATTACTGGAAACAATATTATAAAATAATATATATTAAAACATATGATTAAGACAGTGATAAAATGTGATGGTTAAAATGAAAGGGTAAGAGTTTGAGTATGTGGGGGTGTAAGTGTGTGGGTGAGTGTGAAAATGAGAATGTGAGTGTGAGAAAGTGAGTGTAAGAGACAGAAAATGAGCAATTAAGAGAGATCGAGTGAGTGTGAGCAAGTGATATTGATAGTTTGTGTGTGTGTGTGTTAGAGAGTGAAATACTGTGAGAAGAAAAAAAGAGTGTGTGCAGGAGGAGAGAGAGAATGTGAGAGTAAGCGAGCGAGAGAAAGATAATATCTAAGGGAGAATTCGTGATAAAGTGTATGATTGTGTGTGAATGAGAGATAGATTGAGTGTAACATTTTGGAAGAGAGATTGTGTGAAAACAAGAGAAAATGTGAATGCATGTGAGAGAGAGTTTAAAAGAGAAAGTTAAAGCGATAGGGATTAGCTTAGAGAGAGAAAATCAGATTGAGATAAGGTTATAAGGAGTGTTGAAGAACTAACTAAGGGAGCGGTTTTGAGAGAAAGAGAGAGTGGGTTTTAAATAGATTGAGTTTGAGAGAGAGAGAGATTGATATAGAGCAAGAGAAAGAGAGGGAGTTTGAGATAGAGGGCGTTTGGGACAGTGTTTTTGTGAGATAGCAGTCAAGAAAAGGAACGTTCAAGAGAGAGAGAGAGTTTGAGAATAAACTTAAGAGAGAAAATGGTAATGATAATGTGAGAGAAATTGTGTGATAAAGAGTGTATATGAGGGTAGAGAGTGTGTGGGAGAGAGGGATAAAGTTTGAGAGAGAGAGAATGTGTGGGAGAAAGGGAAACAACTTGAGAGAGAAAATGAGAAAAGATTGTATTAGAGAAAGAGAATTGTATAGAGTGTATGTGTGTGTGTGTGTGTGTGTCTGTGTGTCTGTGTGAGGGCAAAGCGTGTGAGAGAGTGTTTGAGAGCTTAAGAGTTTGATAGAGAAAGAGAGAGAGAGAATGAGAAAATATAGATGTGTAACTCGATCATTAAAGTACTTTATAATATCATTCCCTCAAAATTAAGTATCAACATGGAAACATATCTGAACTTACTGTATTTGTACGAATGTAAAAAGATAGAGGCGGTACACCAACCAAACATTACTTTTAGATATAATATTCTCAAAATTAAGCGGTAAAATGAAAACATTGCTTAACCTATGCATTTGTATTGTCTTACTAATTTTTTAAATGAACATCAAAACCCATCATTTGAATAAAATGAAAATAAAAGTCCACTATTTGAAAACAAAAATGTACATCAAAACTCATATAGGTCTATAATTATTCTGAAAATTTAAAAATGACACTTAGACGTGGGATTCGAACCCGGGATCTCTGACATAGCACATCAATGCTTTTACCACTGAGTTATCCAGGATTCTTTCAGTACGCATTGTCATGCCTCACTCATATTTTAAGGCAGAGTCTATGATGGACGTGCGGAAATCTTCGGCTACAAATGTGTGATTTCACTAAGATCATGAGCTATCAGACAACGCAGCCACCTTCGACTCTATAGTTGGCTTTCCTGGATAGATCCATGTTAAGAGCATTGGCACACTAAGCCAAAGGTCCCAGGTTCGATTTCCGTGTGCAGGTGTCATTTTTAAATTTTCAGAAAATGATATCTAGATGGAGTAATCTTCACTAAAAAGCACACATATTAGCATTGACTATTTGATTCCTAATTAAATAGGTAAAATGACTGTTTTTTAAACATTATTCAAGATCATTTTATCGTGTTTGAGTTATAATACTTACATTAAGATATATAAACATTTTATCATTTGGTAAACAAAACGTAGACAATATTTTCACGAACTTAACAACTTGGCCTTTTAATTTTAAAACTATGCATTATTATTGATTTAATTGAGAAATAACGATAACAACATTACAATAAAAAATAAATGTTTCCTCAGCTTAGTAATATCACTTTAAATTTGTTATGACCAGCATTCAAAGATAAAATTGCGTTTTGTTTGAAACAACAAATAAAGATTGCATTTTAATTTTTTAGCCAAAATATATATTTCATTTAGAGATTTGCAGCTATGTATCATATAACGGTTGCCATAGTGACTAAACAAAGAATGAGAAATTGAAAATCATCCGTTAAAATCGTGTTTTCCTGGAAAACTACTATTTTTCCCGACATCCTGGACTACTAATCTATAAAATGAGTGGTCGTTTGTCAAAATCTGTTGTCATTTATACGTAATTTATACTACCAGAAATGGGCTTATCAAATTATACATAAGATTTGTTCAGATATGATTGGTCAAAAAATATCCGAAATTAGTAATCTCAAAGAATTTCATCGAGGCACATAATAATAATTATCGTAGTACCAACAGCTAAGCGTTAAATATCTAACTGGTAATATTACCAACACATAACTGTGCATGGGTGTACCAAAATATTGGTCAGGTCTTGTCTGGTTATCTTGTGATGGTGGTTTTGATGTTTGAATACCTGATGAATGTTTTGACGTGTTTTTTTTGTCAATTCGCTCTCCCTATTTATTTTCAAGAATCTTAAGGGATACTTTGTTTACCCTGATATGACGTATTACGTTTCGTCCCATCTTATCAGCTATTACCTAGTGTATTTCGTCAAGGGATAGCTTATGAGTTAAGGCCATAATGCAATTCATCATGATGCACCCTATAAGATATGGACATAGTGTAATACGTCATAGTGTAATTTTTATATGATCGGCTCATAGTGTAATACATCATGGTCTAATTTTAATACAATAGTATCATAGTTTATTTAGTCAAGGTGCATCTTATAGGTTATAGCTATAATGTAATCCATCAAGGTGACCTTTTAAGATATGAATATAGTTCAATACTCTTGGTGTAGCTAATTTTATATAATAGGGCAATAGTGCAATCGGTGAAGGTGTAGCTTATAAGTTAGATTTTTAGTATAATCAATCAAGATGTACCACCTTATAAGATATGAACACAGTGTAATCCATCATGGTGTAATTTTTATATGATAGGGTAGTTATGTAGTCAGTCAGGTTGTAGTTTATTAGTTAGGGCTTTAATGTAATCCATCATGATATAATTTTTATGTGATATGATAGTAGTGTAATCCGACAGGGTGTAGATTATTAGCTAGGACCTTATTGTAATCCATCAAGATGTACCTAATAAGATATGGATATAGTGTAATATATAATTGTGTAGTTTGTATATATTAGGGCAATAGTGTAAATGGTCAAGGTGTAGCTTATAAGGTAGGGCCATATTTTAATTTATAAAAGTGTAGCGTGTAAGATATGGCAATATTGTAATCAGTCAAGATCTAGTTAATTATACGAGGCCATAGTGGTGTAGCTATAAGATATCGCCTTAGTTAAATCCGTAAAGGTTTAACTAATAAGATAAGGCAAAAATGTAATCCATCAATGTAATCTAACTACCGTTCAGGATAGGAGAATTTTTACATTTACTCTGATTTGGACCTGCGTCATCCTCAGGCTATTTGTGTGAATATGCGAATAGCCCAGAAAGTTGAAAGGAAGAGAAGCCCAGAGTTTACCTTATTAAATAAACTAATTTGTAGATCACGTGGAAATTAATTCCTGGAACAAAACATACATGTTTATATTATTAAGGTAAAGGTAAAGTAAACATTAGTTTATGAAGCTTTTATTTAATATCAATATTTATTTATTTATTTATTAATTATTATTAATAGGAAATGAGCTGCTTCGTTACAAAATGTGATAATTAGCCTACCGTTCATCCCCAATACTGTAGCCTTCTACTTATTACGAAACGTGATATAATACTTACTATAATATATATAAATATATAATATTTTTTTAAATATCATTACAAGAGTTTCCAATAAATCTTTTATTCGGTATTTGTCAGACATTTACTTTTCTAACTCATTTATTACTTTCACAACACTCTGAATTAAACTAGCTGCAGTAATTACAGTAATTGCCGAGGAGAAATTAAACGAGTGCAGGGTGAGCTTAAAACAATAACATGTCAAGTGAATTTTAACGATATTAAAAAAAACATTTGAAACGGTATATTGACTATTTTTTTTGTTTATTCTGAGGAAAATTTAATTATTTTAATCAATGATTACTCCACAGAAAAAGCATTTGTTTACTACGCATTACTTGCGAATAGATAGCGCCTAGTAAATTAACGAAAGCGTTTCGTTTTAAACTACGTTGAAATTTTGGGGTGAATATTTTTTTTCCTAAGTGTAATTTTTTTTTTTTTACACTTGATGATTGACTTACAATGATTTAAAAGACTAAGCGACTGTTTTTAAAATTGTTTGTTGTCAAATATTAGGAATTCAAAAATTCTTCACGTTATTGTTATATTATTATATGATTTATTTTCTCATCTATTAAGAGTACGTTATAATATATATGTGTGTGTGTATATACAAATCTGTAATATGATAATCTCACGTAATAGCTAACCAATGGTTTGAGGAAACGTGTAGTAACAGATTGTATTTCCTATTATCACTAGTATTTTTTAACACAATGTATTTTCACCCATCCAATTTATTCTGATTTTTTAACCTACTTGGGCCACGATGAGGATGGTATATAGATTATAGAAAATGTACTTGCATGTATTTGGGAACAGAATGGGAGACCAATGAGGTAAAAAAACTCTGAGTATCTCTGACAAAGATATGAATTCCTAATTCCCTGTCACACGAAGAAAATAATTGACTCGTTGAGAATGACGTCAAGATCAATTTCACACTGATAAGATATTTACAAATAATATGTGAGTAAACAAGGTGTAGTAATATAGCTATTAAAAGAAGGGGTTGACGGGTGTAGACAATGGTATTCAACAGTTTACATTTTCATGTTGTTTCAATTTTAATGAATAATATGTTATTCTTTTTACTATTCGAAGAGTAAATTTATGCAAAAACTTATATTTGAATGGTTTTTAAATTAAAATTTGGCCTAACTTGACATATAAAATTATAAATATCATTTTTTTAGTAAACTTATGCTTTAAGAATAGAATTTAAAAATGGTTACCAGTCAGGATCCAAGAATTTATTTTAGTAGGGTTTTAACCACTATTGTTATTAATAACTTAAGTTAAAGATTAAGTATCAGGAGAGCAAATCAGTATAAATTATCTATCTTTTTATAAAAAAAAGTTGGGTTAGTCAAAATTATTAATATAATGTGTATTACCACCCCCAACAGTATAATATTTATGTTCACTTTGACATCAATTCAGTCTAATGAAACCTTAACGCTTTAAATTGCGTGAACACCAGTGTTTGTAGCTTAAAAAAAATAAAACCTTACAGAATGATTGTGAATCATATAGCTTGGATAAATATAGGCTCTTTTTAAAAGTAGGTTTAAGTCCTGTCACGTTGTCAAGATGTTCCAGCAGATATAAAAATAATTTGAAGAAGGAAATGAGTAGGAAGCTGACAAGATTTAGATGTCAGATAAGCTCTGACTATGAGACAACATAGCAGAAGGTTTCCAAGAGATATCCTGGATGGAAATATACATTTATTTGGGATCTATAAAGTATAAACACACATTTTGTGACTATCAGGGCATGGCATATCATTCATTATCTGATCGTGCATCCCATTTGGTAAATAAATTATATTCTTCATTCTCTGGTTGTGGAGACTCAAATTTATAAAACCATTATTTGGGCAAGTATTTTTTTTGTAATTTTGGATTTTATAATTCACATTTTCATGTTCTGTCTACATTTTTGAGTAATTTTAGGAATTGTGAGTCATTTGTCAATAATTTTTAAGTAATTTTATTGCTTGTGTGTTTGCAAAATAAGCATTATAAGTGAAACTCTATAATTAATATAAAAAGGTTTGCTTTGGAAGGGGATAGCTATTATTTTTGAAGAAGCTTATATTATTTATAAATAAATATTATATTAACGTATAAACCGAATGCGTACTCGGACACAGTGCTAAAAATAAATATTATATTTATCAGATTGTAAATGTTTAGTTGTTAAAGGCTTATCATTGAATAACATATTTATTTTATTACCGCCCAGGTGTAAAGTGTATGTATGATCTATTTGTATACATTCAGTATTAAATTTTGTTCATATTTTCATATACTTTATGTAAATTTGAATTAATTTTTTGATAATTTTTTATTTCATCAAGAGTCATGCTGATTATTTATTTGAATATTTAATTTTTCCAGCCGCAAATAAAAATAAAGGTAACAATTGATAACAATTTTAATGTAACATACAACATGATCCAATTCATGATTTCAAGGCAATCACGAGTTAAAGATATCGTTAAAGGTGTCTCGTGTATCGATACATGTTGTGGGAAATCAATCATTGGAGCGGGGATTCGTTATGATAGCGATCCAAGGATAAACTCTTTATCTGATACATATTAACACCAAAAATTCATTTTAATAGATATTTTAACATGAATTTTAATTTTATCCAAACAGTTATTAAGAAACTAGAAAAAAAATTGTTTAACATTACACCACCTAATCAAATAATATGGGGCTCTAATTTTTCTTTCTTAATTGATTATCAAATTTGTTAATCCGTTATGAAAAACTTTGTTCCCGATTAATATTCAGATAATATATGTTCAACTTAATACTCTTCAGGTAAATGTAATTATTCCAATATGATATAAGTGTTTTATTAAATTAAATTAGTAATACTTTAAAAAATTATGATAATATCATTCTACCCACATCAGTGGTCAAATGGTCTAAGGTGTATATATCATAATAGGCTGAATTACCGGTGACAGGAGTTATATATTAAATAATGATCAGAATTTTTACAAGGGTTAGAGATAATACTATATCCTACAAGTTTACTAGTAATAATTTAGATGATAAAAATATTGAATCATTTAAAATAAATATGAAATAATGAGCATAATTTTAACAGGAGTGTAGTGGCTTTAATAGCATGAATAGTCTAAATACTATTTTCTATTTGAAAAATTATTTGTAAAAATTAGAAACAAAAGTATGAATTTTTAAAGTTTATAATAAAGAAAATAAAATTTATAAACTTGTTTTAATTTTTATTCCCTTTGACTTTAAATATTGTATATCTTTACTGGCGTATTATATGTGGATAGGTTATGCACACTCACGTAGTCAACAGTAGTTCTAATAAGAACTATTAAAAATTTTCAAAAAATGATGAAACAATTCACTGTTATATAATAACATTTCTAACTGTCTCAAATCAAAGAAAATTTATTGCTTTTGTAAAATGTAGTAGAGACCAACAAATTTTATATTCAGGGAAGGTTTTTAAAATACGTTTCCTCTCTGGTTATTTCAATTTTTTTATTTTTACATCCACTCGTTTTATCGATTTTGTTAGAGAGTAAAAGAGACATGATATAACCACAAAAAGTTCCTTTAGTATGTGACAATAAAAATAACATGGACCTATTATTCTTTTATTTTATATTGTTTAATTACAATCATAGCTGGATTTTTTCACTAATAGCTCCTCAGGGGTTTCTTTTCTAAAACTTTAAAATGAGTTTCTCCTTACTAATATTCTGTCACTTCTTTTTTTAACAATAGAATTTGATCAGTGGATTAATAAAGCCACAGAATATTGTTTATTTTAATCATGTATTCTAATAATTATAACCTAAAAATAAATGATATATTAAATAAAGCAATTTGACGTATGTTTGTTTGTATGTTGAAAGTTTTTCTCAATTTTCCATACAAGGTACAAAGATTAAATTTTACACACTGATTACTTAAGGGAGGAGTGTAAGAGGCGCGAGAAAAGGTCAGTGGTTTTGCAAATTGTATCAAAACCTTTTGGTGTGGTGTAAACAAATCAAATATGGCTCCATAGGAATATTAGATTTTAATTTTCTTTACACGGTGACACTAAAAATTCTTGAATCTTTGTCAAGGATATCCTAGATTTTAATGTCAACTTTTTATAATCATTTAAATTATGTCTCACCTAATGCAACAATACTTGTAAGTCCTGACAGATACTTGACAACTTTGAGGAATCTCCGTATGAACATAAAAAACTTCTCTCGACTAGGTTTCATTATTTTCTAGTATTTGAGATGTTTTTATCACAGCGTCTTGCTGTCTGTTCGGGTCGTACTGCTGCTGTACTAATTAAGCTAGTGGTTCTAGTTATAAAAATGTTGTCTTTAGAGGAAGTGTACCCTCATTTGCGTGAAGAGCGAGTGGGAAACAATTTTGGAAAAAAAACTCCCTCAGTACACCTGGTCGAGATTTGAACCTAGATCTCCCCGTCATCGGCAGTATAGTCTACTGCGAGAGTAGTGCGTTAGACCACATGGCCACCAAAGCGGATGTCGAATATGTTGACTTTTTTTTTAGCACTACGTCCTACTAACCGTTCGGGTTATACGCTTAAGTAATAGTTACACTAATGGATTAGGACCTGCGAAGGTTAAATTTAAAGGAATGAACTCACATTTGCATAGAGGGAGAGTGGAAAGTCACTAAGGAAAAACCACCCCCAGTTCACCCGACCGAGATTGGAACCTCGATCTCCCCATCCTCGGCAGTCTAGATCAACAGGAATCTAGCAGGATAGCCAACTACGCCAATGAGGTGGGTGAATGTGCTTTTGCATTGTTTAAAGTGAACAAAATGGCGGATAAATGTTATTGTATGCATAAATAAGTTCGGTAAAAGACCTTAGATTTAAGTTACAGAGACCCTCACAATACTTTTCTAATGTTTATACTTTTGAAAGGGTGTCTTATTTTTGTATGAGCGAGTGTGTGTGTGTGTGTGTCTAAATGGTGGAGGTCACTCCAGCACTTAACATGATGAACAGCCGAACATTTCTTTCTCTCTCATCCGCTTTACGATCCTATTCTCAAGCAGTGGCCAACCCTTTGCCGCCCCCTCCCTCCATTCTGTTGCCCCATTTTCCCCTCCTCCACCTTCACTCTTGTTCAAAGAACCAGAACATTTAGTCGCTCTACAAAGTTCTACATGCATGCGCTCTTAAAACCAAACCCATTTCTCATTCGAGAACAAAACAAGGTATTTTTTTTCCCCCCTCGAAACTAAAAAGGTATGATGTTGTTCTCTCAAGTTATAATTAATTTTATAAACACTATGCGCCGACGCGTGTAGCGAATAAACTAACCATCTGAGCAGAAATCAAGAATTTGCATGTTTTTTTGTTGTGATACATTGTCTGATTCTAGAGTACTAAATAAGTGGAGATATTTTAATGCAGAAACAAAAAATTGTTGCTGAAAGAAACAAATTTTTTTTTTAAACTGGAAAATGTTTTATTAAATATTTTAAATTTGTTAAAGATTATATTTTATTAATAACCCTATTGATTTATTTAAATACTTTTTATTTTGTTGCTCATCTTTTTACACGTCCAACCATATACTAAAATGTCAAATGGTGTAGGGGTATTTAATGGGGTAATTTATTGAATATACCCTTATTGGCGTGAAAGGAGAGTGGGAAACTATTTATTAATAATAACCCGCCTCGGTGGCGTAGTTGGCTAACGCGCTTGTCGTGTTGAGCCCGACTGCTGGGGACGGGGAGATCGAGGTTCGAATCTCGTTCGGGTGAACTGGGGATGGTTTTTCCTAAATGGTTTTCCACTCTCCCTCCACGCAAATGTGGGTTCACTTCCTCTAATTCAACCTTCCCAATTCCTAATCCATTAGAGTAATTAGTACTTAAAGCGTATAACCCGAACGGGTAGTAAGAGGTGGTGCTAAATATTATTATTATTAATAATAATACATCAAAGTTCTGTTAGTCAGGATTCAATTACAAACCTTCCAGTTACAAACAATCCTGTTTGTTACCTGTTTATCGGTGAGGTATATTAAAACAATAATAGGTTTCAGGAGACTTACTTATTTGACTACGATTCTTAATTTTATTGATTTGCATGTCTTGGGAAAGTTCATCTCTGTGATGCAGTGAAAATTTCCTGACTACAGATTCATGGGTACAGGGTTTGATCCTCGGCATTTTCAGTTTTTCTAGTTGAAGTAGTTTTATAACGAGGTAAACTTAACCTCATGAGGACAAATGAAAAGCTACTTGAGTAAATATTATTATTATTATTATTATTATTATTAGCACCGCGTCTTACTACCCGTTCGGGCTATACGCACTTACGTTAATGTGTAATGGTAGGGTGATTGTGAGATGAAATGAAGGACCTACAGTTTAACGTGGAATCCGAACCACGGTGGAGGCCTGGCATTCCCCACATTCACAAGTTGTGATTAATACACGTCTTGTCAGAAGTGAAGGAAGGGTTTGGTAATCAGATAAATCTGTGCCTGGACCTAGGATTGAACCCCGGACCCCCAGCACAGAAGTCCGACACCTTACCCCTAGACCACCAGGCTACCCTCTGAGTAAATAAATAGTGGCTCAAGTATAGAAAACTTGTATTCACGGCCAAAGGGTCCATTGTGCTGACTATATGACACCCTTAAACATCAACTATTGGCACTATCTTCGTTAACTTACGGCAGCCTAGAGGTCAGGTTAGCTCTCTGGTGAGCTGATTCTATAGAACTTTCTTTGTTGAAATACTAATTTGTAAATTGGGCTCACAATGTAGAGATAAATTTTGACTCAAATAATTATTATTTATGTACCACTTTCAACAAATAAATTAAGAATTTACGATAATTTCTACTTCGACTTGAACCACTAATTCTAACACGTGGAAAATAAACCAATTGAGAAAACTTTCATTAAAGACCAAAAATGGAGTGATTCCAAAAATATAGTAACGTTGTGAGTGTGTGTGGAGAAAACTTCAATAAATTATTAAATCTCCTCTTAAATTACCTTATTTTATTTGGAAGAGGGACAAAATCACAAACTTTAACTATAACTTTATGAAAAGTTTTCATAAATAGGAATGGAACGCGACAGTAAAATATTTATGGGTATAGCATTACTTTTTATTGTTATAAAAGCTATTGTCTAATTTTCATTCCCAGAGACTTTTAGAGGTTACAAACAAATGTGTATTCGTTCAGCTATGAGTACACTTTACTACACAATTAGTGTTGCTTTATAAGTTTGATAATATTAAATTATCAAATATGGCAACTGTACATCACGTGACCTAACGTTTGAATAACTTTATTATATATCTAGGAAAATTTAAGTACCATATAAGAGAATTTAAATGAAATGTGAACTGTTATTTCTTTTCCCTTGTGATTGCTTTAAAAAACATAATATTATATATAGATATTTTGAATGTGTTATTTAGGCCTGAACCATATTAACTATCTTTAATCCGTAAAGTCTTAACATTGTATTTATTTTAGTGTATTTTAAACTGTAATTAATTAAAATAGTTTGACTATTACGTCTTATGATTAAAATTTATACTATGATCCTATTTATAAATAATTACACAAACAATTTGGTTCACATTTATAACTCTGAACTTAAATTTGTATAGTAAGAATAAGAAAAATCGTATAGGTTTTTTTGAATTTACTAGCTCACATTGGTGTCAATCCTGAATACGTAATCAACTATAAAAAAAACACCAATGAAGAAGTGATGAACTCACGTTATAGGACAATCTATCTTCAGCTCATTGACTTTGTAATAATTGAACCTAAGTCATCTGAACATAAGCTAACCACACCCTTACACTAATAAATCTACTGATTTCAAATTTTCCCCTAGTGAAACATTTTTAGATTTTTTATATAATATATTTTATTTTTGAATCCAAGCGATGGTATATCATTTTATTCCAAAAGTAGAATGGTATACGTCATTGGATATGCCATTTTTAACATTTTCCCACCCCAATAAATGATCAGTTTTCAATCATGGACCATTTACAAATATGTGGGAGCAAAGATTTATATTATTACTACCGATACCCACAAATTAACTCTGGAGCTAGGGCATTAAGATATTACTAGAGTGATTGTAGGAAAGCCATATAAAGCCCAATAGCCTCCAATATGTTGAATCCTGAACTCATAGCTCGGCCAGCTATTTGAACTCACCGAATCTGAGTCAACTATTTGGTATAGAGTCACATGCCACTAATAGAGTTGTATGTTTATTGATAATAAATATTGTTACTTTTACTCCCTTTATTACAAAATGTAGTATAACGTCATGTATGTTTATGTGGATGAATCCTGCTTCATAGTTTTAGTGTTGATCGTGAATAAACTGCATAACATTGCAATATGTCATACTTTTAAATAATATGTATAGTTATCTTAAGAAATAATATATTATATATATATATATGTATATATATAGTATCTCAGAAACTCTACATTCCGAGTAACTCGACACACGCACGTGTACACAGTTGTTGGTGCCAACCATCAACATTCAAGGTCATTCAACTGTGTGAGCTTTCAGTTTGTTTGTGTAACTCGAGTGGAACAGTCGTGCTCTGGTATTTTTACTTGTGCTTTTTTTGTTAGTTTTCCAATTTATGAATGTGTTGATCGAATCAATATAATATTATATGTAGAGTACTGTACTGCATTTCTGTATATTACACGTATGTATTTATATACACCATTATATTAACACGTAATTTATTAAATTGTATGTATATTACGGTTACTGTACCGTACAATACTGCAGTACAGTACAACAGTTCCTGTAATATTCAATACTGTATTGTGATCTATCCTTGTTTAGTAAACATGAAATATTACACATGCATATTGTGCAAGTTCATTCGTAAAACTAGATATTTCAAAAACTTGACTCAATTTCAGTCCACACATTAGGTCGAGTTTCTGAGACTCTTTTATATATATATTTATATATATATATAATATATATATAATATATATATATAAAATCAGATCTAATTTATGTATACATATGTATGATACTATGTCTCTGAATGAATTGATGTATTAATTTGAAAACTTATAAATTTAATTGAATATTTTATTATATAAAAAAAATTTACAAGATCTTAAGATTATTTTTTAAGCTATGAGAAAAATGTACTTTTCTCTCAAAAATATTCCCCTAAAGACCAATATAAGAAACTATAACTACAAATAAATCGATAGTTTTACATTAATTGTAATTTAATAAACATTTTAACGACTATGTGTAAGCTTTTATTAAGATTTTAGGAAATATTAAAATATGTTTTTCTATATGAAACTTTTGGTGCAATGTCAAACATTTATTTTTTTGTGGTAGATACAGAATAAAATATTACAAAGTCTACGTCAAAACTCGTTTACTCATAAATTTACATAAATATATGACCCTTATATTGTTTACAGATCCAAGCCCATCATTATTCAAAATGAGATGTGTGTTCAGTTATGTAAACTGTTGCACTTGTGAATTTCTCCTCAAGAAGATTTCCCTTTACGTCACGGTGGAGTGTTTGTGAAAATATGTCTTAGGGCTTTCGAGGGTCATCATTTTAAGCTAAGATCGAGTATCGGCTCAGCAGTGGTTCAAGGAGTGTAGTACTTGTGAGAGACTCTTTAATAGGTTCAGCGGGGACTTTGAAGAAGGGTATAGAGGACAAACAGATATTTTTCAATGATATTTAACGAGTATTCATTGTCATGGTTAGGTGAGCTTTGTATTGTCTGATACTGACTCAGGATATATTTTTGGTGGGGCTCTATACTTAATTACTTTCTTTTTCTACACGTTTTATTACAACTCATATTTAATTTAAATAATTTTATTGGTATAAAGAAGAATGGTGTTGGAATAAATGGACATAAATTTACGAGGTTTTACTATTTTATTATTTATTTAGGGTATTTAACGTGCAATTTCTAAACACATTGTTTATATCAGCAAACAAGAATTTTTATGAGCAAGAGCTAAAAGTCACACTAATTTTACCTGAAAAGTTATTTTCGTAACTTCCAGGGTTATTTTACATTCCACCATCAACATTGATCTGACGGCTTTACTTCTCTTCCGAAGTAGGTTTTGCTACACATTCGTAACGTTCAAGAAAAAAAACATGGATTCTGGCTGGGTTTAAACCCACAACCATCGGGTCGTTGGACGAGAACCCTACCCTAAGATCACATAGGTCGACTACGTAGAGTGGGATACAATTAAGTTAAAACCATCACCAAGATTTGAGCCAACAAACCAAACTATACTAGCGTCACGTTTATTCTGTGGTCTCACCGATGTGAGTCTTTAGGTTAAGAGTTACTGGGAATTCACACGTTCACCGAAATACTAGCGCGGAACATAAACGTGGTCACGTGGCAAGCTCCAAGCCAACCACAAGATTTCTAGCTAATCAGCGTGAGCTGTTCCGCTAAAGTTCAACCCATATCTATTTTGTACGCTCTGCCTGAGATGTTCGGCACAGGAGAACCAATCATCTCAAATAATTGCACATGCACATTTGAAAACGCGTGTGCTCTACAGCCAGAAGCTAGCAGACAGCTTCGTTGGCCTAATTAACTATTAATTGAACTGTGGTCTCCTTCATATGGACCATTCCTTAATTAAAAATATTTGAAACACATGTGTTGATATTCGTTAAAATCTATTAAGCCATTTCGCCTGTGACCCCAGGTACAAACTGAGGGATAGAGAGAATGGTAAAACTAACTTTTTTTTAGTTACGGGGCACTTAGACCTCAAGATTTATCATATTCTCAAAAATGAAATTGTTCACCAACACACTAATTTATATTTACTATAAAGTACAATGTTAGTCAACTTAAAATAAATTCGAATATACATTCAATTTTTCAACTTATTTAAAGAATAACCGTTGATTATCATTTGATCTTAAGTAGAGTGTGATTAATGACTGGGACGCGTTCATTGCCTCTTGAGATAAATTCAGTCATAATTTGTGGAACTCTTCTTAAAGGTGATGTTTGCTCCGTCTGTCTAGCAATTATCTCATTACACCTTACATTACACTGAATTTGTCGTGAGTAGTAGTCAACCCCAATCTCGAGGTAATTAGAGTTGAAGAACTAAGGGTTTTATTCAAAGAAAATTATAGGCATTCATTCGGTAATTACCAAAAAAAAAAACTTTTGAACGGTTAATGATTCTCTTAATGTGTAATTAATGGAAATTACATTGGTACGAGATTAATCTCTAAAGTGGGAATTAATTATAATAGGGAAAATAAGTTAAAAGTTTTACACAAGTTTTCCCTCGGTATTATATTGAAGAAATTAGTTTACATGAGACTACGACACCCATAACCAATAAGTGAGGTAACCCAAAACTTAAATGCTCCTTAATTAAAATTAAATATAAATTTTTTTAAAAATAAAATTATTCATACAAACTTTAGGATTGATTTCAAATTATCTTATTATTTTTATAATCATATTATGAAGCTAAAGCCACTAACCTATTCAGATAAGTTTAAATGTTTACTTTTTAAATTTATTCATCATATATTTATATCTAATACATATGTTTTAATAATAGGTATGTTTTTATTCTAATACACTAAGATATCATTAATTAGTCACTAATAAATCAAGTATAGTAACTACCTATCGATTGATTTTTTAAATATTAACTATATAAATATCGTTAACATGCTATTGGTATGTTATATTTATATTCTATAATGTCAGTAATGTTTAACTTATTATTTAGGCAATATAAATTAGGAAAAAAGTAAATTTAAGCTAAATTATATACTCGAGGTTTTTCCTAGAATAGAATAATAACTTTAAAGAGGTATGTGGGGGAGTAAAATGGGGTGAACTTACTTCAGTCAGTTAATATTAAACAAGGTTATCTCAAGTCAGAATCAAGCACGCTATTCATGTAACTTAGGCTGTCAGAATTATTTATGTTTTCCATAATGTTATACTGTTATTATCATAGAACACCTCAGTATTTAAATAGTTATCTTAATAAAGCAAAACCGCTTCTTACCAAATTCAGAGTTTTAAATTTTATTCAGTTGTAATTAAAAAAAACTTCAATTTATTATTGAATTTTATAGAATTTATAATCTTTATTCACATAGATATAATCATTGTGATAATTTGAATATGGATTAGGGTTAAGATATTCATTTTATCATAAAAATATATTTTTATTAAGTGTGATTTAAAATCAAGAATTAAGTTGAAAAACTACTTCTAAAAACGATAAATTAACACAAGAAATTTGAAAGGTAGAAATAAAAAAAAGGAAAAGTGACATTGCAAATTTTTTTAAACTAAAACCGCTCCTATACATACAATTCCATCAAAAAATAAACTGTTTTTAAAATTAAATTTAAATATGACTTATATGACGATTGAGGATAATTTTAAGTGCGTAACCAAATGCATCACTAGCTCAATTTGGGCTTAATTCGTTTCTCCCCTGTAGCCTTTATTAGACTTTATATAATAAAAAGGACAATGTCTTATATATTTATAATATAAAAATTTAGACTACTTAATTACTGTTGCTACCTATATTTCCAGTCATGACATCTAAATAATAACTTTCTAAATAGTTGTATTTCAGATAACGATGAGGTCAGAGTCATAATACCTGTTGAATATAAATATAGTGACTATCCCTTAAATTGTTTCCAACTCTCTCTTCAAGAAATGTGGGCACATTTCCTCTAAATTATACATTCATTACCTATATCTAGATAGTATATAAATTTGGCTTGCCTGGTTGAGTACAGTAGCCCCATGGCTTCTTTGGTGCTGACTGACAGCTTTGAAAAGTTACCAGACCAAATTTGTATCCCTACGCTGAACCATATCATCTGCAAGAACATGTATTTAGCAGCTGTCACTTTTGACAG
The DNA here is from genome assembly GCA_901482245.1 of Timema douglasi. Lineage (NCBI taxonomy): Eukaryota > Metazoa > Arthropoda > Insecta > Phasmatodea > Timematidae > Timema > Timema douglasi. Next base: position 154,981 of record CABEEJ010000180.1, read on the forward strand.
TCAAAATTTAGGTATATACTTGAATGTTGACTGTCAGAAGTCAGCTGTGAGTTGTCAGTCAGCACCAAAGAAGCCGTGGGGCTACGGTATTAAGACGTGGAGCACATTTTTTTTATATTGACACTTTACCTTTATTATTATATCCAAATGAATAATTGTTTTAGCACCTCTTGAGTTATATGTCAAGTAAATATTTGATTACATGGAAGAGGATTGAAGACATATAAGTATTATCCTATATTTACTTAGCTAATAAGTGTTGTACTAGAATAACCCATCTATTTAAACACTTTGCCTTAACTAGTCTGGTGCCTTTCAAAATATTATACATACGTGATTTTAAAAATTGTCTTTCTACATAAAAATGCAATCAATGTGATTAATAAGGGATTTTTGCTGCAAATACTATAGCATGTTTTAAATAACTAATTATTGAGTCACGAGTTTATAATAACTTATTTTTACCCACGTACTACGATCCAAGCCAGGAATGAAGAATTTGCAAATTAGATAAAATGTACACACATTTGCCAAAAGTAAATATTATCAATTTGTAAATAAAAT
>CABEEJ010000180.1:168083-216089 GCA_901482245.1 Timema douglasi
AAAAAAAGTTAGTGCGGAGTTCCGTACCATAATTTTTTTTTTTTACTAAACTAGCACATATCATCATCGTTTTGAATTACATCAACTTGTTAAAACATTATTCATACAGATACATACCGTGTCAAGAGCAAACACCCTATTGATCCTTGTGAAACGATGGTTACTCCTGGAAGGCATGCAACCCCTTGAACCTCTAACAAAACACGTTCAGTGCCGTATCCATTCTGTTTGCAGGGCAAACATCGTAAGGATTACGAAGGCAAATGTAACATCGGGCTATTAAAGGTGGGATTTAGACAGGACGGGGTGATTTATTGTTAGTATTGACCCAGTGGTGAAAGCTAGACGTGAAACTGAAGGGGGGCTCTATGTACTCTCGGTATACTAACTATAGAAATGGTTATGCTATAACCAAATTATCCACATAGGTGTCACCGTGTCAGGAAAATACAATGGAATGACTATGATGGAAAATTTGAGGTTTGAATCACAAATCGGTGTTTTTAGGATGGTTTTATATTGTTTTTTTTATTCTTATTCTACGCAGATGATAGTTAGAAGATTTTAAATTTATAGTAAGCTATGTCATTCTATGTTTATTGAACATACTGATATTCTGTATGGGTTGTGAATATGGTGCACAAAAAATAAATCAATTTTCATTTTATCTTCAAATAATCTATCTCTTTAAGACAAAAATATTTATTCTAGTAAGACCCAATACTGACAAATTTTTTGGGTCTAAATTAACAAATGAGTAATCTTATAGAAATGTGTTGGCTTAAATGTGTGAAAACACTATTAGATTTTAATTATTTTTTTTTACCGGATGTAAAAAAAAGTCAACCCCTCACCCAACTCATCCTCCATACGAAACTCCGGAACAGCTGGGGCTATGGGGGTACATAAGTATTGCGCAATTTGTACATGGTTTTGTTAGTTACTCTTTAGTGGCTACAATTTATTTTTGTGTCGATTCTAGGGTAAGTGACCTTTTAATAACAAATATTTATAGAACTGGGTTATTTTTAGCTACATATCCAATATTACCCAGCAAAAGGAACATAAAAAGTATAACTAGAAAAAAAAATTATATCTACACCTACTTTTATCAATAGTTGTGAGATTATATACTAATGTTTATAAACGTCACACACATTACATAGTGTGTTAAAACTAATATAAAATAACAATTATCAATGTTATCAGATTTAAAAATTACGATACTACAAATGTAAATAGATTAGGCGGTTAGCGCCACTTTAAAAAAATGTGATTATGTCATTAGATATCTTTCTCCAATTTGCCATTCCTTCTTTTCATTTTACAGTAGATATAAATGCATCGTTGGCTGAGTGTTCTAAGTCATTTGTCTCACATCCTCCTTTTTCATCATTAACGATAAGTTATTACCTCAAATCCCATCCCATATAATAGTTGGAAAGACTTTTAATATCTTTTTCCCGTCGTTATCACACCAAAATAATTATGTTGTACTACTTTAAATAATCAGTTATTAAATTCTCTTCACCCAGTCTCCAAGGGGATCCAAGGATACAAAGGTGTTAGTTTCTTCTTTCATGGTTTAATAGTTACTTGAAATTCGGGGTTTAAATTCAGTTTGGGTGTACTAGGATGTCTCACCAAGCTTGGAAGTCAATTCTATAGGGAGATTGAACCCTACTGGGTCTCAGCTCCAGGATGGTCGGGATCGACCGGTCAATCTCACGGAGTTTTTTATTCAATCGCATAAGTCATTCATAGTCATTCATAAGTTTTAAGATAAATATATGTCTTGAAATCATAATTAAGAAGTTAGATTCTTTTATTAAATTTAATTCATTAAAATCTTAATGACAAAAAAATCTTTAGACCTAAAATAAAAGTGATGTAATTTAAAGAAAAAGGGTGAAATACCCTCCAAGATAAATATATAAGTTTATCATAACGAAAATGAGGTACAGTGCCACGATACCAAATATAAATACATACATAGTCATTCAAGTGAGAATTTTTCAAATAATATTTGAATGACCAAAATAGCTTTGATTGGTCATAATCGTTAGTGTTGTAGGAGTTGTAAATAATTTAAAATGAAAAGATTCATATTTATTTGTTCTTTTTTTATATTAGTAGTAAGATATTTGTATAAGTGTTTGAGGAATGATTAAATTTAAGTATTAAATAAATATAATATGTTGAAACAAAACCAGAAGAAAAAAATGCAATACATAAACTGCAGTTGTAGAATACTTTTCATGAGCATAGTGGCATTAGATGATAAACTTTTTGAGTAGAAAGAAAAAGTTGTCATTAAATTCTAGGACACCCTTCATAGATATTCAACAACTGATGAGTTCACTGCGTAAATAATATTAAACTCTATGATTGTATTGAAGCAATATTTTATTTATTTTGGCCAAAAAAAATGTTTCGATATAAAAACTGCAAAACACTTATTTTTTTGTCTTACTAACATCTCCAACTTAATGCTCCTTTTTTTACAAATAATAAGTAAACTAACAAATTAAATTATAAGAAACATTCAGTGCAGTGGATGTGTCCATTTATTTTTTATGTTTGTTAATAGGGTGTTTAGATCCACACGATCTCTCCAACAGTCACGCGTGAGCTAACCCAACACCGTCTCTCCATCAAGTCCTCTGAGTTTGTGAACTCGCCCGTTAACTCGCGTATCAATACCCCTGCGGACCTCTGCTTCCTAATAGCAGGAGGTGTAACTTTGAAAAGGGTGGTGGTAGGAGGGAAGGTTGGCTGTTTACAAACGCTTCGAGCTAATTAAAGCCTTATAAAGTTTAAGCTTTCAGCGATCCTCTGTGTCTGAATTTCAGGAATTATCAACATATATATTCTTCCTATTGTTTGAGTTAGTAGAAACTATATACCGTATTATCTTTACTATCAACATTTCTTTTAATCATTGCACAAAAAGAGCTTGGTGCTCTGGGGTTGTACTGTTGAAAGTTTGTGATGTCACGTTTTGTCCATTCATCTATGAGAGGATTAGTTCAGACCCTTGACACGCTTGAACTTTCATATTATTATTATTAGCACCACGTCTTACTACCCGTTCGGGTTATACGCAGAACTTTCATAGATTTCATGTTTTGGAAAAAAAAAGTTTGTCAAACTTTTATATTTATTACCTATTTATTTTGGATGGGTTTTTGTTTTTATGTTTTTTTAAATATTTCATAAAGCATTTAACGTTCATTTTCTAAACCAAATGATTATATCAAAACATGAATTATAAACTTATTGAATTGAGAATAAACACAACACCCAACCTACAAGCCGATATTACATCAATGTGTAGGAAGTAATTCCAGTTTTACCAACGGTTAATATTTTTCAGTAATGGATATAATTGATGCCGGAACCATTAAGTCACTAGGCAGACATGTTACTAACTAATAAAAGGTGCAAAATAAACCAATAGTATTTTATTTTGAGGTCAATATGTAAATAAAATTAAACTCCATGTTTCTACTGGAGAAATATTTTATTTATTTTAGCCGAAAAAATATTTTGCCAAAAAATTGCAAAAACACTGGTCTTTTCCCGCGTATCCTTATATCCCACCTTAAGTGGATTTTTATTCCACCTCATCTAAAGATAGTGAAATAAATTAGTAGTTACAAATACTTATTTAGATATTTAATAATAATAATAATAATAATAATAATAAAGATAATCAAATACACATATTTAAATGCTTACCTTAATGTAGTTTTTTTTTAAATTAGATTGGGCTAGTGGCAAATTTTCAGTCTCGTATATCCACCACTAACTAGGGGAGATTTTTGGGCGCCATATTGTCAAGTTTGGATCGTTTTTACATACCTGAAATCACAAATTTAATCATTTATAATAAATTTATTCAACAGATTGACAAATAACTATTTAACTTATACTATACCAAATTATAATATAACATTACAAAGATTTAAAAAATGAATTTTTATTTTTTTATTGCCCACTCTACGCGTCTTACCATCCTTCACATACTAACACAAGGGGTAAGGATCAGAAAAAAAGAATTATAAGTAATTACACGAGTATTTTTGTGGCAAGAAATATCAAGAATTTAGGAACTTACCAACTAGACTGATATTTCACCCATTAGTATTTCTAAGCATACCTTTTTTTTTTTTGCATGCTCTTCCTGTTTGACCTACATCAGTAGCTTAATTGTCTAAACTTTAAGGTATCAATCTTGTCAAGGACAAGGAAATTGGGGTTCGAATATCAATCGGGGGATATGAGGATGGTTTTCTTTAAATTCTTTTACACTAAACCCTCACTCAAGTTCAGAAAACATTTAATATAAATTCAACCTTCCTAATCCATAAGAAACTTTCATAACTAGTTTATATGCGTGTAGCCCAAGTGGGAAGTAAGACGTGATAAAAAATAAATATATTTATTCCTTTCACTGTAAAATCAGACCACCCCTTGGTTCACGTATTCAGCGTTGCAATAATTATTTATTTAAAAGCTTATACATTTATAAAGAAGTGTACAGTGTTTAAACTATAATCTTCTAAGAATTTTTGAATAATTTGTTTACCTAGTTGTATGAATTATTATACCAATATAAAATAATAAATGAGGATTAAAATTTACAAACGATTAATCATTAGAAACAAAATTCTTTATGAATCCATGTATGTATATATTACTTTGCACCAGTGTAGTTAATATATCGTATAGCGTATAATCTGAACGGGTATTAAGACGCGGATCTAAAAAATATATGTATATATATAAAATCAGATATGTACACTTCGTCTACTACGAAAGGCATTTTTTTTTACAGATTACACTATGACCCTATCTTATAGGACATGCCATAGTGGAAACATGTAAGGTAAGCTTGTTACCATTCAGGTTAAACATAGTGTATATTTTCCTCTAAACTACTTATTGAGACGAGTATTGTATTGTGATATTTTAAGTACTACTTTTTACACAGCTAATCATGCATATTAGAGCAGAGAAGAAATAAAATGGAAAATAGTTTGGAATAAAGGTATTTGCGCATGTTCTTTCACATAGTTAGATGTATGACTCAACATTGACTCACTATTCAATAAAAGTCTCTTCTTCCATCATAGCAAACTATTTCACTCACGCTATAGCTTAGTTTTATTTTCGTATTACTCAATTCATTAAAATATTAAAAGATTCTCTTAACAATCACCGACGATTACACACACGTTTCGGAGATGTTGATACATATTATCGACTGGTGGGTGTTTTATTAAATGGATTTCGACTCACCCACCACATGAATTTGGGTACATCCCTTCTAAATTATACCTTAATGACAATTATCAATTAGAGCAGTTAAATGTGAAGTCTGTACAAAGAGAATGACGAGCTGTTAAAAAAAATTGTGGATACTATGAAATATGCATTCTCACACCTACTGCGTGGGTCGTACGGTCTAATGCGCTACTCTCGCAATAGATTAGACTGCTGATGACGAGCAGATCGTGGTTTTATTCCGGTCAGGTGTACTGATGGGTTTTATTTCCTAAATAGTTTCCCACTCTTTTTCCATGTATATACAGGTATACTTCTTATAAAATTGCAACCTTAATGATACCTAATCTATTAACGTGATTAGTTTATAGTCGTGTAGTCCGAATGGGTAATAAGACGCAGTGCTTAAAAAAATACCACTCGTAATAAATTGAAGTCGATATCTTCCAGAGCTGTAATTAAATAAATTTACAAATAAAATCTTTGTTTTATTTGTAATCCCAATATTATATATCACACTATGGCGTTGTGTTTAGAGTTATCGACCACAAGTTTAATTATTATTTTTGTTTATAATACTGTTAGTATCTACTAATATATTTATTTCGTTCGTAGCCCACCTAGCTGTCGTAGTTAGCTAGCACGCAAGAACTCCGGTTATTTTTCCTAAATGGTTTTCCACCCTTCTTCCACACAAATTTAGGTTCACTTCCTCCATATTAAACCTTCCCAAATTCTAAACCATAGTGTAATTAGTATGTATGCGTATAACTCGAACTGGTGGTAAGACGCGGTATTAAATATTAATTTTTATTTCGTTCGTACTGTTATAAGATAAGTATAGCATAAGCGCTACGTTTGATGTGAAGTGTTTAAAAGATTCATTATTTAAGCTAGATTTAATGGCATGCTCTTATTATTTAGAAAGAGCACGTCACATTTTCCAATGAAAAAAAATACGTTCTTGAAAACCAATAAAGTTTTTATTTCTAAAATAGATACCGAAACTTTAAAAACAACTTTGAATGAAAAACTCGTCTTTCCCTTAATAAATGTACAGATTTGGTTAACTTTGAAGAATAAAGGGCAATATGATTTCAATGATAAGTTATTTGATTATTTACAATTCCCTGAATAAATTCACGAGTTCATTAAATATCTTAAAGAAATTAATTTTTAAAATAAAAACGGGAGATTCTATATGACTGGAAGAAATACCTTAAAGTGTTATCATATCCATTGATATAGCTTGGAAAAATAACATGAATTAGTGAAATAAAATTCAATATACCTTAAGGGACAGTTTACCGAACATATAAATAGTTTATTTGTTAATATGTTCTTTGTGAGATTCAAATTAATTTAATCCAAATTTCGTGCACAAATTTAACTGAGTAATACCACGATCCAATCAATATTTAAGTAGACCATTAAATGGACCTGTTTCATAGTGTTTACAATTTACAACTATGTCACATTTAGTAGCATTATTTGTATTTATTAAATTATAATTATGAATCAGTTAAATTCGAATAATTAACTTATACTTTGTAATTTAATTTGGTTTTAGCTACCGTAAAGCATAAATGACTCGCTTATTGAAACTCTGAATAAAATAATTGAGCTAAAATAAAAGATAGGTGTTGGAATTTTTTTATTTATTCTATTAACGTATATATAAATATATATAAGATATATCATTAAAACCAAGTGACAAATTTATATTTTCAAAACTTAAGGACGAACATGTATATATTATTATAATTATATAATAATATGTGTGAAATAATAAAGCTAAAAACGTAACGAAATCTGTTTCCCATGCCACGATACTCTAATCCCTGATATTATCAAGTGTTTAACAAATATAACATTAATATTGTAGCTTTATCGTAATGTTAACTAATAATTGAATTAATTTATAGACCAGTTCTGTTAGCAATGCACTATATAACGTCAGGATCACAATTATTAAATTTGATATCTAAGTTATATTCTCAACTGGGTTTATTGGAGATGATATTGCATTTTTTTTATTTATAGTTAGAATTTTTCAAGTTTCTCAATGATAAAGTAAGTGTCCACTCTTATAACTGCTCTTCATATCCCTTTATGACTATGGACCACATCAATACTAAATGAAATAATAAAATGAATAAACTAAGGTACCAATTTAAAAGAAATGATACTATATTTTCGTTTTTTTTTACAATACCTCTATTTCGCCCCATCAGAATTGGAACTCCCGCCAATGACGACCCATCTTCCACTGCAGATTAATATATCTGGATCATGCAGGTATTTTATAAAGGTAATTAATCATAATGACATGGATCATTTATTACTGTCTGGGAAAAGGAAATTAGTTTGGTGTTTCCCTTGGAAGTTTAATTTCTCTCCTATAGTTCACCACCATCTCCTAAGGGCGCATCTCGAATCCAGCGTGCCTCACCGCTCTCGTATCGATTTCTGTTTCCAATCTCGCTACGATTTGTTTGTAGCCACCACTACCGATCACTGCTGATTTTTGGTGGGTTTTTTTCCCCCAACACACTACATTACGTTAGTGAAGCATCGTTGCGATTCGCAGAGCACAAATGCATTCTGCACCTACGTTGTAAATTGGCAACGTTGCAATGAAAGGTATCGATCTCACACTGGTTTAAAGGGGGGTAAGGGGGAAAGGCAAAAAAAAGGGATGGGAAGGGGTGGTTTTTGGAGGAGGAGGAGGAGGAGGAGGTAGGTTTCAGCTTTTCCAAAGAGACTTGCACCTAAAAGAGAAAACACTCGCCTCTCTTTCTCATTTGTTGTCTCTCTCTTTCTCTCTTGTTTTGCTTCGTAGTAGCTTTGTCTTGTATCGTATTCTCATCGTATACCTTCTACATTAGGTTTTTCTCATGTCAACTATTTCGTATGTTTACAATCGAGAATATTGTGAGGGAATATCTTAATATCGTCCACTACTTAAGTTCTCTTTTCAGACAAGAAGTGCCCAAACCCTTTATTACTTGCATATGTGAGTTGCGTAATATTTATAGCACCTACTTTTAAAAGACATATTAAACCACACGAACATTTAAATGACTCATGATATAAACAAATTTATCCAATAAAGTCAACATTATAGATTTTACAATTGTCAGACAAAGTCCATGAGTCGTACAAATACTTACTCACTCTACAACATTAGTATATCGAGAGTTAATTGCAGAACTTACAAAGTACGCTCACTATCCGTATCTTTAGCTAGTTCTATCCAGTCTACCCTATTTCACCTTATCTCTATTTTGAGCTAGTTATATCCAGTACACCTCATTACACCCTATATCTATATTGATCTAGTTCTATCCAGTCCACCTTATTTCACTATATCTCTATTTTGAGCTAGTTCTATCCAGTCTACCCTATTTCACCTTATCTCTATTTTGAGCTAGTTATATCCAGTACACCTCATTACATCCTATATCTATATTGATCTAGTTCTATCCAGTCCACCTTATTTCACTCTATCACTATCCTGAGCTAGTTATATGCAGTCCAGTTCATGACACACTATATCTATTTTGAGCTAGTTCTATCCATTCCTCCTAAATAAACCTATTCCTATTTGAGATAGTTCTATATAATCCCCCTAATTACACCTTAGCTCTTACAGGTAAATTCTAATGTCATCCTCCCATCTGCGTCTAGGTCTTCCCAACGATCTCTTTCCAATGTGTTTGCCAGTCAATATCCAGAGAAAGGTTTTAAAATATCCCATTCATACTACATGTCCTGCCCACCATTATCTACGAGACTTGACTAACTTAACAATGTCTTGTGATGAGTAAATACTATATAAATAATCATTATTTAACCTCCTCCTCTCCGAAGTAGCCTAATCCCTTCACGGCTAAACATATTCCTAAGCCCCGTGTTTTTGGACCCTCTAAATTTGTTTCAGTCATGTAAAGTAAGATACCTTTTTCACGCATATAAAGTACAACCGATAAAATTATTGTTTTGTATATTCCCAGCTCTACATTTCTTGAAAGCAGGCGAGATGTCAAAAACATCGTGCAAATTTTATTAAATTACCTATAATTTGTCCGGTCTTCGGGTCTTACTGCCTATTCTGTCTGATCATATATTTAGCCTAAAAGTTAAGTTTGGCAATGATAAAATATAGATGAAATGTATCCATATCTGCGTAGAGGGAAAGTGAAACATCTGTGACCAAATGCCAGACCGTTACACCCAACAAGGATTGGTACCCAAACACACCAGTTTACCACCAACCTAAAATAAACTAGAAATTTTAGAATCATAGAACTTTATTTAACGTAATCAATAATCAGTAATATCTATTTCAGTGGCCGCATGATTTAAAGCGCTACTTTCACAGTACAATAATCTGCCGATAATGGGGATATCGAGGCTTGTATATCGGTGCGGTGTACTGAAGTTGGATTTTACAAGATGATTTTACACTCTCTCATTCTCTCCACGCAAATTCGGCTACATTTCCTAGACGTACAACCTTACTAATCTACAAAACTATTAGCATAATTAGTAAATAATGGTATAGCCCAAAAGAGTAGTAGGACACGTTGCTAAAATATTAGTAATTATATTGATTCGTGGAGAATTATTAGCCTAGGGAAAAAATGGTAGGCCACTATTATAGAAAACAAAGTTTCCATTGAGGATTGAATCCCGGTCTAGAGGATCAAAGTCGGTTGTTCAAAACAAGATAAAATCCATAGCGCCCTAAAGGGAGAAACGTCAAATAAAATGCGCACAGTGATGGGTATCAAAAGCGCAACTAGACCTTGGATCAAAAGCCCAAAGGGAAAAACCGCTACAGCATAACGTGACCATATGACAACTATTCACTGTAAACAACCCTCGTACACTTTAGATAATTAAAATAAAATATTAGAACCACGAGGAAATACTAGGTCAAGGTTGGTGAGGATGCAAACACAATGCAATTTTAATTGAAATAGAAACGTGTGTTTCTTGTGTGAAAAAACAAGCATTTTTACCGTATGAGGCTCAGAGACAAAAACAATGGTTTATTTTGATGCAACTTCCTTGTGCGCTTCTAATATATTCCAAAGCCGGCACACAAATTTGGCCTGTGTGCTTTAAGTACTTGGCCTTTCAAATCATGACATCAGTCTTGCTATGCATTGTATTAAGTTTAACAAAGCTATCAATATAGTTTGGCCTATTCTTTATAAAATCGGCAATGCCTAACATTGAATTAACAAAGGAAAGAAAGTTCCCGATACTCCATAAAAGTGGTGTATTTCTTGAATAATTTAAGGGTTCTTGGAATTTGAATGTTATTATTAGGTGTTTTGTCTTAAGGCAAGTCAATTCCTTTCCTTATGACAATGAGCTTAGACCAGCAATGCACCCTGTCCTCTGCCTCCTTGAGCTCCCAGAATCTTCTTCGTTCCTTCAATTCATACAATATTTGATTCATCCTCAATCTTAATTTCTCTTTCCCTTAACATTTCTTTCGATAGCGTCTTGCAGAAGACAGTTCTTCTTCAGTATATGTCCGATCTAGTTTGCTTCGCATCGAAGAATCACATTCAAGATTATTCTTTTCTCACCCACTCTTCTTGGGATTTCTTCAATTGTCATCCTGTATGTCTACCTGATCTTCTCAACTCTTGTCCAACCGCACATTTCAAAATCTCTTCAAGTATTTCTTTTCCAACTTCCTAAGAATCCAAGTTTCTTCTCCATATAACAATTCATTAGTTTCTGCCTCAGTTCCAAACTCAAATTGTTGGTCAGTAGTAAACTCTTGTTGTTGAAGGCTACACTCGGCCTAATTTCCTTGGTGCAGTGTGAATTATTTGTAAGTAGACTTTCCAGGTACTTGAAATGCTCTATGTTTTCCAACTCTTGAGTTCAAATTTTGATTTTTAGCGGCTCTTCATTTTGGGATGGAAAATTACAATTAATTAGATCTACGATTCTTTTTAAAAGTGATTAATTATTGTACAGGGTATTGTATTGATGTTTGGTATACCATAGAGTGAGAATAGTTTGTAAATCATAGGCTGATTTAAGTTTGTTCGTAAAGTGAACGTTAAATATCACTTAGTATAGGAAAAAAATACTCTAGTTAATGGAAATCGGTAATGTTACTAATTCGCTCACATTTCTCTCATAGATCTACAAACTACCCCTATTGACCTATTGCACCCAGCTAGAACCAAAGTTCGACTGAAAAAGTTGTAGTCATACGCTTCGTGAATGAATGCTGATAAATTTGTATTTTTATAAAAAAATTCGCCCCAACGTTAATTTTGACCTACAATGGTGATAACTATTTACATACCCCAGTTTTGTGTTGGTTCTTACAGTGGTAAGCCACCTAATTCCAAATGGTGTTGGCTAAAAAATATTAACTTTTCATATATTATATGGTTTCGTATTTAACATCTAAATGGTAAATATTTAGCAGTAAGTGTTTGGCTTATGGAGTTAGCAGTCTCGTGTCTAGGAGTTTATCTCACGTAAGCAGATCTTACTTAAATTTCATACGTTTACTGTTACGTCCTAATTCCCTTAAGTCTTAAGATCAAACACATATAGTCTTTGCTTTACATACCTCAAAAATTTAAAATACATTTACATATTCTTGGTCAATGAGACTTTCTCTGAGTGATTAGAATAATTCACACTTACAGTTTAAGCTAAATTGGGTCCCTGGCATTCCAACACAACACGCCACTGAATAACAGGCACACTCTTAAAAGTAAAGCTCATTTGTTTGTTGTGTTTAAAAATAAAAAGTTGGTCCTTAAAGTTAACTCAAGAGATATAGTAATTATTAGATTAACGTAAACATTTAGCTCAAAATAAATACACAATGTATTTAATTATTTAAAAATTATAATATACAACTTAAAAAGATCGTTTTTTTAATCTATTTCATAGTTGAACCAAACTACACTACTAAAAATATTGCGGTAAGAACAAACATTTATGTATGTTTCCTATAAGTTCTTTGTTTATAAAACAAAAATCAATTTAGTTTGAAAATAACATTAATTACTAACAATAAATTTACATAATAATTTTAATGACAAGGCTGGTCGTATGAATAGCGTGGCTGAAATGGATGTGGTAAGTCTGTGTTTAATCCTGAAAACTATAAAGACAATTTGCTCTACACTTGAGGTCATTAGACGAGAAAAAATGATTGCACGGTTTTACAAAATTAAAAACTATAAGTAGTGATTCAATAAATTCAAGTCATTTCAGTACCCAAGTAATAAGGGGTCAACTCTGAGTATTATACCACAGAACCGGTCATCATAGGACTATTCAGATACAATTTCCTAATTATTATTTCTAGACTATTAACTACTGTGTTTTATTCCATTTGTAGAAATAAATAAGCTATCAATATTTATCATTCAATACCAAATACCTATTCCAAATTACTAGAGGACAATTATTATTACCATTGATAATAATCTATTTAAGGACTGATAGAAAAAAACCAAGGCCATTGATGTTACGTGAACCACAGGTTGGGAAACTCCGGCTTATCTAAATCAACAAAAAACTTATCTTATGGCAGGGAACCTCAACTTTATTTTTTATTCATGTGCTCAACTTTGTCGATGGCCAAGAGATACAACAACACTTTAGTTTCGCTCTAATGTAATTGTTCACGCAGGCCGAGTCCATCCAATAAAACAAACATTTATTTAAACGTCGCTAACATCAACCAGCTATGTTGTAGCAATTTAAAATAATTGTAGAAACAAACAAATTTTCGAGTGCAAGCTATACAAAAAGAAGTGGTTTTTCCCCCCATTGAAAATTATTTCCACCCTTCCTCTGGATAAATAGTTAATAATAAAATATAATAATATAATCCCTCAAACGTAAAGAGAAAATAATATATTAACCTTTTTAGACAAAAAAAACAACATATAATATGATGATTATGTCGATGTTTTTCCAGTTAGTTTAATTTGGGAAATTTAATCCAACTTAACGGAGATGTATGAAAGAATGTATTCTTATGTAAAATAAATCTTTATTTTTCTTTGCAATTGTATCTTTTAGTTTAAGAGATATTAAAAAAAAAGTTTATTTGAAATTTTAAATAGTATTATTTTATGAGTATAGTGTTATCTAAAAATGTGATAAAATAATAAAAAAATGACGACCGCGGCTAGATTGATGGTCGAATTGTCTAAGGCATCTCCCTAACAATTGACTGAGCTGCCGAGGATGGGGAAATCAGGGTTTCAAATACCGGTTGGGCGTAATAAGTGTGTTTTATATCCTAAATGGTCTTTCACTTTTTCTCTACACAAATACACGTACAAATTCTCTACATTCTACCTTCCTCATCAACAACACTTAATAGTAATTAGTACGTAAGCGTATGATCCAAATTGGTGATAAGACGTGGTACTAAAACTTAAAAAACAAACAAATAACGACTGATATTAAAGATTTGTTCTTCTAACCGTTTAATCTTACTAGAATCTTACAATATACAAACGACTGATCAAAATACAGTAAATATTGAGTGTGAGGGAATAAACTAGTTCAGAAACTTTTTTTTTTTAAAGAATCAAAGTCTTAAAACTCAGATAATTTGTCGGCACGTCTGCATGCTGAGATAAGGAACCCAAGTTAGATCCACGATATATCCAAATAAACCGGTCATTGCTAAATTATAAATTTTCTTTCCCATGATCTTAAGATTGGGTGTTGTTTGTGCTATATAATTAATCTAGTATGTAAGTGGTAAACAGATATATTATGTTACCCTGGAACACACTGCTAAGTACTCTTGATATAAACTCTAAAACTTAACATACTAGAATTTTTTTTAAATATGTAATGCCTGAAACATACCTATGTTGTTCTCGATGCTAATAGTTTTGTGAATAGTAGACCTTACTGCTTTAAATCAAAATCAAGCTAATAATATCATGTTAATGATTATGTCATTTTATGATCGTTACTACTCTACCCTATATGGATATATTATAAACATGATAGCTAAACACAATTATTCCCGAGGATAATTGACCCATCCTACCCACTTCAACGTCCCCGTTAATCTAAAGCAGGGGTCTCAACATTTTTTTCTATGTGGGCCACATAATATATTTTACACGTTTTAGTGAGACAAAGTAAAGTTCACTTATTATTCAAGTATCATTATTTTTGCACTGAATGTCTTGACATGCGCAAATAGATCATAAATCAAATTTGTTTCAACATGCAAATTTAGATTCAAGTCATATGGCCAGTCACGTCTATAAAAAAATTCCACTTTCCAAGTCCAGTCAGTGTTTGATAAAATAATTTTATTAAAAGTGATTGACGTTGAATCTTCTCTGTGAGAAATGAATCAATGTATATGTAATAATTTATAGTAATAGTTCAATATAATTACTTAAAAAAAAAAGTAACATAATTTGGAGATTTCCTTTGATAACCATCTGCCGGGATACTTGGATCTACCTAAAAATCGTCACGAGACAAGCCATTTTGTTGTCGGTATAAGGAATGGCGCTTGCGACTGAAAATGAGGGTTTACAATTCCGACAGCAATCTGGCTTGGTGTCATGGGGGAAGCACGCGTGCGGACAGAAACTGGGCATGCCAAATAAACTGTGCAGTTTGTAAATAACAAAGAGAAAAAATTAATTGTTTTTTTTATAACATCATTGGACGGGCCAGATGTGGCCCGCGATCAGTAGTTTGGCGATCCCTGATCTAAAGAGTGCATCAGTCAAGGCCAGAGTAGCGTGCCATGCCAGATGACGTCTTGAGTTTCGCACCAAAGATGCCTCGAGACCTTATTAGAATGCTAAGGATCCTTCCAGGGTGTTCCACGACCATAACCGTCTGGGCTAACGCCAGTTATTCTACCGGTTTCACGCAAACGCCATATGCCCCTTCTTTGCCCATCTCTATTCTCCTTTAATCCCCCTCTAACCGTTACTGGGATCATGTGATGAATTTCTAGGACTATCAATGGCCATGCTTCGTCTGTATTGGTATTCATAATACCACCGTATATTGATTAGACAAGATAAGCGTTGCCATTAGGCAGGCTGGTCGTTTTGTATTCAAAACTATGTTTAAACATATATATTTTTTTTAAAGCTTTTAAAAATTAACATTTGATAATAAATATTAAATTGTAGTTGTTTATTGAAATAAATATTTAATTAAAAATAATATATCTGAGATCACTTTAATAAACGTTTGTCACAACTTAATTTGTATTGAGGCCTCTAGATGGTATTAGTAATTTTCTAAAAATTACTATTTCTATTTAAATGCAGCCTTTATTCAATATAAATATTCAAAATTAGTTTTAATTTAATGTGGCATGGGTAGTAGTATCTTTTAAGTGTGATACTGCCCTACCAGGAATATAAACTAGCTACTCTTTTATGATGATTATGTCAATAGAGATTAATTATTCTTATTTATAGTCTATTACCTTTTGTTATGAACTGACGTGGCAATTTCTTTTGTAACTTACTATCCCTATTTAACAATGGATTTATCATTAATATTATATTGTAAGTGATTCATTTAATGCTTCAAATTATGGATTCTTCAAACTGAGGTCCACCTTCTTGCTTAGACTATGTTGTCCTCCCTTTCTACTACACTCTTCTTTATTGTTCAATCGTATATAATATTAAGGGTCCCAGGTTTGAGTTCCGGTATGGCCGAACAATTAATAATTGGTAAATGTGAGTTTATACTTTCACAGTAAGGAATTGACGTCTGGGAACTGGATGTTGTGCCTGTCCTGGTCTTTAGTTAGTTCAAAAGGCATATGAAGCAATGACAGGCCTAGCAAGCCGGTAGTAAACAATATATTACTTGAATAAAAAACTGACCCATATCATAGGCTGGAAAAAGCAATGAGTTTACAATACCTCCTAGGTACTCGATCGATTTATTGGTATAATAAATTAAAATCACTCGAGATAAGCTTGTAAACAAAAACCTTTTGAGCGGCTGCCATATTGAAACAAATAACCGGGTTTTGTAGCTATGTACAGTACATAATGATGATATATTATATTATTCTCCTTATTTTCAAAGAATATTATTGTAATAAATTTATTAAAATTGGTTCACGCATTTGACAGCTATCGTAGAACAAAGACCCAGGTAGACAGAGACGGACGAAATGCCAAATGATCCAAGTTAAAACAGAACCTTGCTTTTTTCGGTCAATAAATTCAATTAAGAACCAGAATCGAAATATTTATACTAATTATCACGAAAAAGCCATAACTTAGTTCAAAATGAAAGAAACGCGTTCACATATTCATTATTTTTATCTTTGTTTTTTAAATAGATTATTCAACCAGTAAATAAAATATCCTTTTCAGAAACTTGTTTGTGTGTATGAATAAATAAATAAAGATCGAATATATATATATATATATATATATATATATATATATTAAAACAGCCCAGGGAATTAACAAAATATATATAACGCATTAAATTAAAACTACGCCCTTAAAATGTGTTTTTATTGTTTATATTAGAAATACATCTATTTAATGTTAACTTGACTAATTTAATTCAATTTGTATCTCCTATTCTCATGAGTTAGTAGGCCTACTACATATGACCAAGAATTAGGACCTAAGCTATTTCTAAATTACATACAGTTTTGAATAAAGTTATAAGTTTTTCTTATAATCACAATGATAGTTGAACGCTGCAACAATAACATTTCAATTATGTTTAATTCAGTACAAAATGAGATATCAAGTCATCTTTTGTTTGTACGGCGTGATAGACAAGTTAATGATAACTAAACAGTGTTGCCAAGCACCTGTAAAATGGGATATACAAAGGGAATTTTATCCGTCTGTAAAAAACAAGGAAATCACAAGAAATTTTGAAAAATCTAATAAACATATTGAGATATTTGTTTTAGTGGTATATTTTACTGAAATATGAATAAAATAGTTATTTGAATAGATAATATAATGGATAAATGAATTTAAGAACTAAATATGCTAATTCAAACATGTTTCATTACCTTTTAAACAATGTTTGTGAAGTAACAGAAGATCTTTTTACCCATCAATATCAACTCATCCTACGTAAACATAAGCTACATGAACTCACACTTAGTCATTTTAAAGAAAGATAAAATTGTATTACTCATTTCTTCAATAAACTTACCTGTAAAAATTAAAATTCCCTCTGTGAAACCTCCAAAACACAGGGAATTTTTTATTTAAGATACTAGTGGTGGTTCTGTTATGGCAGCTTAATATTGTAAAATTATTAAACAAAATTAAAAAATCATCAAGGCCATGGGTGAGAAAGATATACAGTGCAGCGTCAATATTTTGAAGGTTTTTTTTATAAATAAATGTAACCTCCCCTAAAAAATAAAAGGAGAATATAAAACACGTCCATCCGTCAAAATTTCCGTTCAAATTTCATTTATGGTAATGATGTAAGTTCATTTCAAAGATAAATGTTGGCATTTTCTGTCATGCTATTGTGTACGTAACGTCTCATCTCTTATCAATATTTGATGCATGAGTTTGCCACATAACATTCAAAAATTGAGGAGGAAGTACGGAGGAATATCTTCTCCCTGTACTCTCTCCCTTTCCCTCCTCATCAAAACCCAATCATCAGTTACTAATCAGCTTATTCCAATTTACAATTTATTGTTTGAACAATCAGTTACTAATCAGCTTATTCAAATTTACAATTTATTGTTTGAACACAATTATATATATAAATTATATTGAAATATATTTTTTTTCACATCCGTAAGATTCAATATGTACAAAGATTTTAATCTTTTTTTTGAATCACATAATTAGCTCCTTTAGGAATTGGCAAATATTTATAATGACGATATATAAATATATATGTATATTATCTAGAAATATATATTTTTTTTACATCCGTAAGATTCAATATGTAAAAAGATTTTAATATTTTTTTTTAAAATCACATAATTAGCTTATTTAGGAGTTAGTGAATATTTATAATGACGATAAATATTCTCTGTGCATTATGAATAGTAAAATATTTCACAGTGGTGTCTTGGGGCCCGTCAAAAGGTGAAGGGGTTGAATTGAGTTAGGTGGTACTTAGAGCCTGTTACATAAAGCAATCAATATTGTGTTGGGGGCGATTAAAGGGGAATGGAGTGGAGGGAAAGTGGTCAACAAACACTTAAGTCAAATCTATAAGTATTTGAAATATCTTAGTCATAATATACTTATAATAAATTCCAAGCAAATTATAGTAAATAAAAAAAAAATTCTAAATCACTTAATGCAAAAGGAAAAGGTTTTTTTTTAGGTTTTTATCAATGATATAGAAATATTAAAAAATCTGCTTTAAAACATATTGAATAAAATATATCACACAAAATATATTAAGTGACACATTCAGCAAAAAAGCGCTTTATGAAACACTTTTGATACCTTTTATGGTATTAAAGTATTTGGGATAAATTGAATTGAAGTTGAAACTTTAAAACTTGAAATATCTCAACTACAATAGTAATGATTAAATATTTTGTAAATTTTTCAAGTTATAAAACTTTTTTTTCCAAAATGGAAAATTTTCTAGATAAAAGATTAAGGGAACAATTTTAATCTCATATCCCTGATTGATACTAAGGAAGAGGGAATTATTTTAAAATGAGTAAGTATTCACAGTGAAGGAGATTGGGAAACAACCTTTTCTAAACCACCTTGGTTTAATCGAGCAAGATTTAGGTTTTGGGTTTAACAATTCAGTCCATTGTGACAGTGTTTCCTTAAAATAAGCGGAATTATTATTTTTTATTATTATTATTACCACCGCGTCTTACTACCCGTTCGTGTTATACGCACTTACGCTAATGTGTAATGGTAGGGTGATTGTGAGATGAAATGAAGGACCTACAGTTTAACGTGGAATCAGAACCACGGTGGAGACCTGGCATTCCTCACATTCACAAGATGTCTTGTCAGAGGTGAAGGAAGGGTTTGGTGATTAGATAAATCTTTGCCGGGACCGAGGATTGAACCCCGGCTGCCAGCATAGAAGTCTGACACCTTACCCCTAGACCGCCAGGTCACCAATTAGTATTATTAAATGTTAACATTTTAAAATTATTTTATTTATATCTTTTTGTTTTATTCTTTTGACTAGTGCCACTTAATAGAGCTATGTAAAGTATTACAACAACACTATGTACGTACATATCGTTTTAAAAAGTACATAAAATATGTAATCAACTTTATACTTAAATAGAGTGGTTTGCAATTACTTTACGCAAAATACCACATCCATTTTTTTTTTCCTGAAAAAAATAGGTCATGTGGAAAACGTAATGTGTCTTCCTAATTTGAAAAACGGAGGAGGGGTGATAGAAAAGAACATATATTAAGTTTTCCTCTTCTAAATAAAACATATTTGAATACGCGTCACATACCTGATTCTACTTGTGGGAGGACAATGAAAAATTCGGTTTTAAATATAGATGTGATTTTTTTATTTGGCAAATTAGTTTTCCTTGTAGAAAGATGTACCATGGCTTAAATAATAATTTGTGAGTAAAATAAAAAATCTTTATATTATATTTGGTAAAAAAAAACCTTTTAAGTCAGTAGTGGTCTTTTAGCTAACTATAGATACACCAAGCAATGAGTATGAATGTATCATGTGATAAAACCCGTACAGGATATCAATAAAACTGATAGGATAGCAAATAAACGTACCCATTTAGGAAAAAAAACCTCAATACAACCGAACGGGAATCGAATGTCAATTTCCCCGTCCTTGGCAATAAAATATATTGAAAAAGTGAAGCCTTAGACCATTCAGACACAGAAGTGAATATGTTCCAACAAAAATATTTAGCTGCAAAGGTGGCCACACAGTACATGCGATCATACATAAGCCACGTAAATGTTTGTCTTATGTTTTTTGTCACCGATGTTGACGTTAAATTTTCCCTTTCATCCTGCAACCTGTGTAACGTTAAATTTCCCACTATGAATAAATGTCATTATTTCATAAGAAAGCATTTGTGAAACTCAAAGCTCAGATTTATTAATGCAGCTCAGAATCGTTAATATGTAAGGAAACGTTGAAAATATTAATATTAAATTATTTTTCTTAAAATTAGTATTTAAGTATAATATATGCTGTATTAAGTAACACAATGATGTATCGACCCTCCACCCCACCACCTCCCTCATTCCATGTAACTTCCTGTAAACATTAGATCTCTTTCCTTTACCAACGGAGTAACATTGTTTATTACTGACCTCTAAGCTCTCTACGGATTAGATCTCCATTGACGGTGAGTTCAAGGCTAGTTTATAGACTGCTTGCATTTAGGATTGCTTTTCCCATCCCTTCTTAGGGGTAATAAAGGCGAATTTATTACTAAGCTGTTTTCCTTATTATTATCTTGCAAATTATTTTGTTTATCTTCCCCTTACCCGTTTGGATTGTACACATTCATTATTATATTAGTGGAATTAGGATAGTTAGGGTAGATTTTTTGAGGAAATGTACCCAAATTCGCGTGGAGGGAGAGTTGTAAACCATTTGGGCAAAATTACCCTCAGTACACCCAGCCAAGATTCGAATCATGAACTTCTGGCACAACACGAGAATGACGTATTGGACCATGCAAACACCGATGAGGGGCAACTATTTTGCTAATAACTCTTGTATTAAACGTGTTGACTAAAAAAATAATAATCTTAATAGAGGAGGATAGTAAGGAATAAACCTATATATCTCAACCAGAAAAAGTATTTAGATTTTGTTTCCTTTTTTTCTTGCTTGGGGTGTCTTTAACCTTCCGTACTATCATTATATTTACCCTGATGGGGTAAGAATAAAGAAGGTACAATTCAAAATAAATGAACCTACCCTTGCGTCGAGAGATTATCAAAAAAATAATAAAGAGAAAAAAAAGCTCCTCATCACTATTTGTTAGTATTCGAACACTGAACCATCCAGCCGCCGTAAAACCTGGACAATACTAGACTGACATCCTTATTCATGGGCCCACTGGTGTATCTAATTTTGAGGGTAGATTTCACTAGCGAGCTCATCTGATATTTGAACCGTTCTAATCCCGAACTTTGTAAAACTTGTATCTTGCTTACTCCGACTTTCTGTTTCCATTCTAAATTTTAATTAAATACTTAAGAGAAAGAGAGAGCACGTTCGCTTCACAACCCCTTAGCAATGCGGGGAATGACATACAATCGTTGATGGTGCTACTCAGTGAAAGGACTTTCTACTAAACAGTGTTAGATAACTCTGTATGGTTTTGTTATATTTTCCCAGATAAGAAAATATTCGCTTCATTGGCCGAATCGCCTAAGGCGTCACTCTGGTGTTGGACTGGCCTGCCGATGTGGAAAACAGTGTTTTAATCCCGGTCGGATGTATTGGGAGTGGTGTTTCCTAAATGGTTTCCCATTCTCCTTCCACGCAAATGCGGGAAGGTTACATCTAAAATGATTTAGTCCTCATCTATGCCCTATTATAATAATTATCATATATTCGTACAACTTGAACAGTTAGTAAGACACGGTTATTAAAATATATATATAAAAATACCTTTATACATTCATTTATACATTTGATATGCATATTTAAAATTAATGGTTTTGAGACAAGTCAACTTAGTTTATGAAAACCATTATCTTTATAAAATCTCATAGCATATCCTAAATTAACAACGTTTGTATGATGTTAGTAAAATATTATCTAGGAATCGAAACAGACCTTAAAGATTTTAAAGAATATATATTTTATGGGAATATTTTAACATGTAAACCATTAAAACAAACTTGAAACAATTAAAATGAAAACAAAACAAAAATAAAATGCTGAATGCGAAAATAAAATAAAAAGTGTATCAGAGCAAAAAAAGTTTTTTTAAAAAATTGAAGCCAATTTCAATAGAGGGTATGTATCTATAAAAAAATCTCATTTAGAGAATTGTTTTTTATCTTTTAAGTGGCATATCTTTCACAACTATTAACGTTTAAGTTATTTAAAAAAATATTTAAGGCTCACAGTTTATATTATAAGATGAGGATTGATCTTAACTTATGCGTTATCAACTTAAATAATATTAATAATTCAAAAACTAACCTAAAATATTTTTTTTAATCTCTAAGTTTCGGTCTTATGACTCCTGAATGAATATTAATCTGGTCGTTAAGTATTTTTATCCATTCGATAAGTTAAAAGTGCATCCTATGACCGGCAGATAGCATTTATCTACCAGATAAAATGTATTTATCTATCACATTTTTATCGGGAGGTTTAAACACATGATAACTTTTATCTGAAAGTTAAAATTGGTGTTGCCATAGTGACGTATTATTTTTCATGAAGTTTCACTTATCAGAATTTGTTTTTAGGTTAAAATATTGGTTCGCGTGTTTAGTAAGCACAGGTCCAGGCTCTTAACTATATATAAAGTTATAACATTTAACTGCCAATTTTATAAAAACTTACAAGCTATTTGTAGAGTTATACTTATATGAGAACTAATTACTTAAATGTGAGTACAATCAATGAAATTTTGTAGACATTGTAACAAAATATTGACCACATTTTGACAGACATGTATATTAGTATTTGTAAGACATCTTAGTTTCTGCACCCACGTGACACTATCTGTTTCCTCGCACTAATCTAGCCGCCATTATTAAACAAAGGTTGAGCGTTGTCACCACTCGCTAAGTTGTAGTGGTAGCAGCAGAGCTTATACGCATGCGCGCACCATTAAAAACAGTACCATTCTTGCGTTTTCTGGATAAAATTATACTTATCATACATATAGCTATCCAGCAAATAATTTCAGTTCATAATACGCATAACTTGAATATTAAAGAGGCTGATAACGTTAATCTGATCGCTAGCTTTAACCTCCCGATAGCAATATCTATCCGGTAGTCATAATACCGGAACTAAGTTACATGTAAACAGATATTTAGTCTAAGGATCAAGCTAAACTACTGTCTCATTTTTAAGAAATTATATCCAAACAAATAGTCCAAGACCTGCCTCGGTGGCCGCTTGGTCAATAGAGTCATTCTAGCAATTGATAAGACTGACAATTACAGAAAAAGCTAGGTTCGAATCCCGGTCGATGTTATGAGAGTAGTTTTTACAAAATTGTTTCAACTCTCTCCACATAAATGCGGGTAGACGTAAAACATAGATTCCAAGTTTTAGCCCAAAATTGATAAAATTATTTTGCTTCAGGGATGAGAAACAGACACACAGAAAGACAGACAAGGTAGCGAGAAAATTAAGTTTTCAGTTTCGGTGGATTATGAAACGTGGATATCTATCAATATCTCTAATTATATATTTATTTGACGGTCACAATAATTTCTTTACGGGAAGGGATTGCGATAAAGTAAAAATGATAACATTTCGGACTAGGTGAAGGTTTTGATTAAAATTTTAAAGCAGATCAACGAACGTTTATGACATATTTTGCTTTCTTTCAAGCACATTTACCAATCGCTTTTCTTTATTTATTGGATTTGATTAAGTGTAACACCCACTTCAGGGGCAGAATGGTCTAAGGCGTCACTATCGTGTTATACTGGCCTGCTGATGACCGTGATATCGAGGTTCAAATCCTGGTTGAGTCTACTGATGTTAGTTTTTCCTAGATAGTTTCTCACTCACACTTCATGCAAATTTGAGTAGATTTCCTCTAAACCTATTTCTTCTTAATCCCTACTCATTTATAACCGTCAAATATGCCTATAACCTGAATAATAGTGGGGGTGGGGGGCGCTGGCCCATATCCTGTTGTAATTTTGCGTATAGAGGATTTCCTTTCAGATTTTATTAAATATGTGTCTAGTGATGTTTTTCATCTTGGGTACATGACCTGAATGTCGTCAGTTTCTTCAAAATGGCCGCCAAATATAATACATGGTTTTAAACGTTTAACAGCATTTAATCCGTAATGTAACCAAATTTGGTATCAAATGAAAGCGCTTATTCATGGCAATGCAACTAATAACATTTTATTTACATATTGTAACATCATATTCATAACAATAGCATTTAAATTATGGTGTAAAATATTTTATTATTTATAAAATATAATAGGCACCTCATAATGATACGGGCAGACCAAGAGGGGAACTGTGATTTACATGCGTTAGCATCGCAAAGAGCACTTCTTTTGTTCTTTGCATTTGGAAAAATAAATTAAACTATACGGAGGCTGTACATCTTGAAGATTGCAAGAAACTGGAAGAATTATATCCCACCCTATATGTGTCATTCAAGAAGGGAAACTTTGTTGTTCATCATGGAACCATAAAGTTTTTTAGTGTTTGAATGGAACAAGCTCTTGACCAGGTCTATAATAAACCTGCTAAAGGTCATAGTGGCATCATAGTACTTACTCGTCAGAAGCAAGCAGTTGCGCAAAGAGACATAATTAAAAGTGAGAGATTATGCATAAGTCAGTTCTATAGGAAGATGTGCGATCTCCAAGATGATTATGACTACCCATTTCATTATGAATTCAAACCCACTTTAACTTATTCAGATGAGGAATATCTTTAAAACATCATGGATTTCATCAATAAACAAAAAAATACGTATGATTTATATAATGATAAAGACAAGTTTTACAGCATTATCACTGGTAAACATTTGACGAAAATGAGGAGAACTTCAAGTTTACATGTTATAAAATGGTAGAAACAGCATACAAGCTATTCAGGTAAGAAATATTTGTTGAAAAGTCCAAGAAGCTTTTCGATAAAATGGTTAAGGTGAAGATGTCCATTTCTCAGCAACACACAAAAAAAATTCCCACCCAAAATGAAACTTCTGATGCCCAGAATTTAATTGATGTTTCACGAGAAAGAGGATATTCCATTGATCAGTTGTTGTGCTATGAACTCGTTTCTATTCCATTATTTTTTACAAAAGATGAATTTCTAAAAACACTAATAAGGCAAGTTTGTTACAATAACTATAGAAAGATCTTAAAAAATAAACTTTCAAAATGCCTCCTCCTTCGTCTCACCCCACATCACGTGCAGTGTTGATTCATAAACTTATTTAGGTCCTGGAGCACAGTATGATTGTAATAACAGCCTTACATTCCATCACTGGATGTGACACGACAATCAAATTTGGCACAAAGCTTACAGCTTTAGAGCATGGTAAGCTTTCACCACATCTAATACAAAAATTTGGTAAAACCGACCTCAGTGAAACAATGATGGATGACGCAGAGTAATTTTTTGTTGGAATTCGAACATCAAATTTAAATATTGGAAACAAATTTTTGGGAACACCAGTATAATTAAATTAAAAGGCTCCATCTAGAGAAGCTCACGTCACCTTCTACCCGTATAATATTACATATCAAACGAAGTTTTTTCAATGTTATACGCGATACCATGTATTTGTTGATGCAACCACCTTTCTACCAACATTGTATGGATATATAGAGGAAGATGGTGAACTGCAGCCCCGAGTCACCGGTGAAATTATTCCTGATTATTGTCGACATCTCTACACTTGCAAAATTTATTTCATAAGCACTGTCTGCTCATGTCACAAAAAAAGAAATTTCATGTCCAAGATTTGCAAACATACAACAAACTTCCGCAATATACATAATAAATAAAATACTTGTGTACAAAAAATATTTTGCATTTCACTTAAGTGTATGTGAGCATATGTAAATAAAATGTGATTAGTTGCAGTGCCAGGAATAAGAGATTTCATTTGATTAAAAATACTTGGTTACATTAAAAATAAAGTGCTGGTATACGCTTAAAACCATTAACCATATTTGGCAACCATTTTTTAAAAACTTATAACATTAAGGTCATGTACTCAAGATGAACAAATCATTTAGACACATATTTAATGATATCAAAAAAGAAAAACTTTATACGCAAAATTCCAACAATACATGGGCCAGCTCCTAGACTAAGTAACAAGACGCAGTCATAAAAAACAAACAAAATAATCTTAAGCTTAAACTTTAGAGCTGGGGTCATTTTATATTTCAATCGTTACATTTAAACGGATGAATAATGTTACAGGAAATATTTCCATCTTCCATCTGCGATACAAACCCGACCTCTTCTCCTTCATACCATACTAAAGCACCCGGCATATGTGTGGTTCTACAGGCGAGACAAAAAACCCTCCCTTCCAATTCTGTGCCCAGTACCCCATGACCTATCGACACCTCAGGGTTTGAAACCGGACTTAAGCGTAATGGGTTGTGTCACGTATCAGTCCTCTCAATAAGGCAAGGAGTATTCGCACCAAATACCTCTCTCTTATCTTACCCGAAATAAAATACTGACATAGCGACAAGCAATCTAGTATTTTACGTAATATAGTACGATCCGTTTATTACGAACCCCAGGAGTTCAACATTTCCGATAATTCATACACTCTTTTCAGACAATATAAACAACAATATCTAAGCGAAATGAAATATATTTATTTTATTTATTCCAAACTTGACGTTAAAAGTAATTTGTGAGAAACAGTAAAATTATATGTTTTTTTAAAATTATTTCGAAAAATATAACCTATTAATTTAAAGCTCTGTTCTTTACCATTTTACAAATCTACGTATATTTCCCACGCACTTTATTTGCTTTATAAACGAATTAAAATAATGTTATACCTATGCAGATTTGGCTTTATTTTAATTTTAATAAATTAGGCTATGGGATTAAATATTTAACACAAAAATGTTCGCGAACTAGATAGTGTTTTTAATTTACTAAGAACTACGATACACACATGTCTTTATTTGTACTTCCTATTCATAGATTTATTGTAACTTCTTATCTTTTTAAACTATACTGTAGTAAAACTAGGTGTAGTAGCAAATATATTTTTAAATATTACTATTATTATATAATTCCTTTGTTCCTATTTATCGCCAAATATTTGCTTTTGAAAAGATTTAATTAAAAATCATATTGCAAAAAAATAAATTGTTATATAAATATAACCTTCATATTACAACTATAATATTTTTATAAATACACGAAATAATATTTTAAATTTTATAAATTACCTCACGAGAGCCAAGGGAGTTTCTAAATTCGCTTCCATTTAATAGGAGTCCAATGTTTCTGTTACTATAAGATTCGATTTTTATTAAGTATATTTTATAAGGTAAAATTGTATTCTAAAAATGTATAATCTACTTAACTGAGAGTCATTTTTATTAAATATAAGATATTTAATATCCACTTTTTTAATAAATATATTATATTGGTACAAGTCTAGTAAACTGAAGAATTTTAAATATACACATATACACAATGCTCAGCCTAATTTATAACTGTTAAAAAGGAAATCTACATATTTTTACCTTTGATAAATTTTTAGATCACGCCACGATTTGAACCCAGGACGCCTATATCAGTAGTCAAACACAGTTTCGATTAAATAAAGTGTCAGGCTAATAGATTATTAATATATCAAATAGGGTATACATAAAAAAAACTACACTAGGTACCATGCTAAACTGTTGTTTTGTTTAAATTTTTGCTACTAACGTCCAAACTCAAATGCATACATCTTTATATTTTATTTGCGCACTTAACTAATAGTTTGATTGACTTCCATGATATAAAAACATAAATAGAATATTCTTGCCCCTGGGTTTCATTCCCACGTGGTATATATTATAACTGCCCACACACTCATACACACACATACACACACGAAAATAAACTGGTATGTTATTAACAACACATACCCTGTGTCATAGAGTCTCCAAGTATGAACAAATGTCGCCACTGACATCTCTTTGATCAAAACATTAAAAATAAAAATGATACTTGGCGTTGAAATTTTATGTGTGAGAGTAGTTTTGTTACTTATCACTCCAAATGAAAAGTAATGAAAAATGAAGGTATAAAGGAGTACACACAGATAGATATAAGAGAGAGATGGAGAAAAAAATTACAAGTCTAGCATCTGGTGTAAAGGAGATAGCTGGTGTGAAACCGAGTATGTCAAATGATGAATGGTTCGTGAGGATGTTTGCTACTCTTGAGGAATGGTGCTCGTGTGGAGAAAAAAAAAAAGAGAGATGATTAATGCGAATCTTTCGGTTATAAGATTAAATCCAGACATATCTTATTCGTCAACCCAAGTTTCAGTAACCTTTAAAAGACAAACCTTTTCAAATTGGTTCTTAAGAAAATGTCAAAAAAAAAAAATTTCACTTTTAAAATTGAGAATAGAATGTAAAATTTGTATGAAAGACTTATTTTAATCAGATATGACAAATTTTCAGCCTGATACATGATCTCATGGTAACCACAACTTTTTATAAAAATCTATATAAGAAAAATTTAGGAATGTTATCACTAATTCTCACATTTAATTTAATCAAATTCGTAACTTTTAATAGATGTGAGATTTCTTAATTAATAAATGCTTTCTAAAAACTACAAGCGCCTCCGGGGGAAAATAAAGAGTATGGATTACTATTTTACTAACGCTCCGTTTAATCTTTCTGATAAAAAGGTAACAAGTTGAAATTTATTTTCACAAATGATGCTTTCGAATTTGTATTTTATTGTATTGTATTGTGTATTTTAAAATTTTAATTTGTATTTTAATCAAAAGAATTAGAGTGGAGTTTGAGAAAACCTATTTTTTCACTGCTTACGCTTGTAGAATAATAATGCTACGTAATATAATGCCCAATGGTAGCCTCTCCCCACTCCTTTATCGGGGGTAGTTGGCAAGACTGCCGTTGGGTATCGTTGGCATAGGAGTTGCGCTGTTGCTTGGCGGTAGGTCAGGGACTGGTATGTCGGACGACCACCGAGATAGACATTTGGTTGTCTAGCAATTAAATTGTAATATGTTTTTTTTTATACATGGTGACTTTGATACAGAGGTACCAGAGAGATGGAAGTCATTCAATAATTATAATGTCTTAACCGTTTGTAATAAATCAGGGGACTTACATTGAAATGTATATACAACCAATTAATATCAAACCCGCGCTAGGATAATATACAGGATGTTTCCCTCACTCTCAGACTCTGAGCCTCCCAGACTCAAATTAAGTCAATTAATTTGAAAGCTATAAGGAAAATATATATTAAATTGCATCTAAAATTTGCAGTTTGCAATTTAATATATATATTTGTTAGAAAACATAAACATAGTAAATTAGTGGCTTTCCAATAAAAGACAATTTAATTAAATGAGTGCACATTTTTAATATATTCCACCATTTACTTTATTCAGAGTGTACACTTAGTACCTGATATTTATAAAATATCTTGTATATTTTGATCGGTAGTGCTTGCACCTAACGAGATTTTTTAGTTAAAATACGATATAGAAAATGTTGTCTCACATACATAGGTTAATTAATATAGGATTTACCAGCATTTTTAGAGCCAAATCTTGAATATTTGAGAATCGAACAGAATCAAAAAATTGTAAAATGCATTGTACTTATTTCTTCAAGAAGTTGTTAGATTTTGATTACACAACAGGTCCATCATCTCACACTGTAGTTCACTGGCTGATTTGTGTTGAAGAGAAATTGTGTTATACTTCTAACATAATGTATTTATTAATTCTGATATTTCTACCACTAAGCCTAATTTATTTCTTAGATATAGCGTTCCAGATACATAAAAGTATGTGATGGTCCACAGGCGGCCCATGGGCCATAATTGACCCAGGTTTGAGCTCAGATAATCATATCCATATAGGATGCCTACATCTTGATATGTCCTGGGTAATGGGAGCACGTATTGACAGCCCTAGAAGACAGTTAAATATAGTGGCAGTAAATTATGTTTTGTATAGGGGGAGGGAAAATCTAAAATTAGTATTATATTTAGTAGCTTGATTTACTAAGCTAAGGAACTGTCCAATCCTCCTATTTTCAGATAATGTTTAAAAATTTGACACTCAAAAGCTATTTTGAGTAGTCTTAATCCGGAAATTATTTAAAATATATACTCGTTTGCAAGATGATCATACACATTTTGAATTTTGAATGATACTAAAAGTTATCTAGAATGGTTTATACTTCAACTATTCCTAATTGGAATAATTTAAATTTCTATAATGTCTGTCAAGGGTGTCTTGGGATGGTTAATTACATCTTTTTCGCTTCATTTAAAAGCCACTG
Source organism: Timema douglasi (assembly GCA_901482245.1). NCBI lineage: Eukaryota > Metazoa > Arthropoda > Insecta > Phasmatodea > Timematidae > Timema > Timema douglasi. Next base: position 198,610 of record CABEEJ010000180.1, read on the forward strand.
ATTTAATTTCGCCATGAAAAATATTCAAGAACTGTTGGTATCACCATGAGAAGAAAATGCAACTCTGTTTTAATACTGGAGATTTATTTGGGCCAAAATAATTTATGGAATGTGATCACTTCTTGAAAAGGCTTCTATTTTATCGCATAAAATGAAGTACCAGAAATTTTTATATACAACATAACATTAAAATATTTAAAAGAATTATATTAATTTATTATACCTATTAATATAGTTGAAAAACATTATTTTTTTGTTTGTTTAATATTTTATTGAAGCTATTGCAAAATTTCTCAAATCAATCATCAAAATATACTTACTTTAAATATGTAAGTAACTAAACCATTATAGATTTAGTTAACTCTATAAGACAATATAACTAAAATATATATTCAGATATTAAATTTTAATGATTTATTTTTTAAACTATTTAAGAATTTTTCTGCCTATATATTTTTGTTTTTCAGTTTAAAGCATTATTATGATTTGATACTCTTTTATTATTTAAGATTTTCTCTACATATCTATGTAAATAGAAGTTAGTTTAATATAATCAATTTTAAATGTAAGATATAACGATAATGCATTTAGCTCACTCAACTCGTATTCAAGAAAATGGTCTTAAGCTCATAATTGTTTTGCTTTGTATAGTTATCATAATATTGTAACGTCCCTGTCCTACTTCTGACAAAACTATGTAAGGTCACTGGTTTTATCTGGGTTTCCGGTAGCCAACCCTACTAAAGCACTTCCGCGACACCGTAGGGACTTACATGGTTAGGATGGACCCCGAGTGATAGGGGTTGCGAGGGATGGTACATGGGGAGTGAAACTGGTGAAATAGTCCAATAAGATATATTTATTCAGCTATTCAGATGCTAAGCTACTACATAAGTCACAGGATAGACCTCCCGTGACGAGGGAGTGGGCACGTTAATAGTCTCACAACCTTGATGTAGACCCGGTCGACCCTCTGGCGGGGTGAACCACCAGATCACATTTTATATCGTCATTTCGACAGACGTGCTAGATACCACCACACATGTACTCACCATTGCTCCCAACATTCAACAATTATTTTATATTCTCACACACAAACTTGCTGATCTCGGTTTCCACAAGCCAGGAAGGTCCATCGGTCGCACCGTGCTCGCTAGTCAACAGGATGCAATCTATATGAGCTATATGCTACTCTCAACAGGATGGCAACCCAACACCCTTGACTTCCAAGGAAATTTACAAGCGTGGATTAACCTCTTGCCAGAATAAACCTTCAAATAATTATGCTCTTATAATATATAATTTACTGTAGAATTTGACACCAGAAATTATAAAAAATAAAAAATTTAAAGTAAAATAATAATAATGTAGATATAGGACTATGTAAAAATTGTTAGTAATTAATTTTATTTATTGTACTGTATATTTTGAACATAAAGCCTGTTTTTTCTGCAATTTACATTGTAAATATATATGTTAGTGTGATCTATCTATTAGCTAAAATATGCATGCATAGTTATCCTTAAAAAACATATTTAATTATTTGGTGGTTATCATTCATATCTCACATTTTTAAATATAATGGCGTACTTCGTAGATGAGTGCTTATTACATGAATATCTTTTCATATCCGGTAGTATTTCTTCAAAGAGGAAGGCCACACGAGTAGGTAATTACAGTGTCTTGTTTAGAAATTTCCATTTGGCATTAGTTCAGAATACAAATAAATTTGTAGCCAGACTGGTTGGTTGTTCACAAAATCTGGTTCATTACATCAACATAAAGTTGAGCTAAATGTATACAGTCATTAATTTTTTACAAGCATCCTAAACATATAATAAAGATTTGATTGCCTATAAAGTATTTTAAAGACTTATACAAAGTAGCACTATACAAACAGTATTCTAGCTTAATTTATAATGATGAATTATTTTTTGGTGATAAACATCAATAAGGCATTAAAAATATCTTGAAGTTTCACACTAGTTTTAATGTGTTGACTTTTATAAAGTGAATACTTGCTAAAAACCACAATATATGAATGATATGTAAACATAATTTTGATTTGTTTGTTTTTCTGCAAGCTTTTACATCGTAAAATGTGAGATATTTTTTATGACCTTCAACTTCAGTGTTGATTGATCATGAGCATGGCGAGTCGAATACTACTATAAAAATATCCCGAAATTTTCTAAACATTTATAGAGAAATATTGTATATAAGAAGCACTTAAATTTAGATAAGAATGACTAGATAATTCTAGCTGGTTACGGACAGTATAAGCTCTATAGAAAATATTATAAAGTTGTTTGCGAGAATATTGAATTTATTTAGTTTTCAATTTTTAAATACTAATTTGAATGTTTTATAATTCACTAATTGTGAAACTCGAAGAAATTGATCCTAGTTTTAAACTATTGCTTTATTTTCACCACGTTTACTATTATTGGGGTTGTACCATATATATATATATATATATATATATATATACTATATTAATTAAGCTAATGTGTTAAGGATAAGAAGTAATTTTGCAATTTTTTAGGAAGTATCCCTGAGTTTGCGTGGAGGGAGAGAGTAAAACCATTAAAGAACAATACATTTCTGTACACTCGACCAATATTTCAAATCCGATCTTTCAGTCATCGGTAGTCCCACATACTACAAGAGTAACGCCTTAAACCAACGGTTCCCAAATCTAGTTTGTTCCATTGACTCATTTCGCGTGTCACCTTAAACTATAAAATAATAATTTTATTCAGAGCAGTAAAATGAACGACATAATAAGGTAGATTATATATAGCACAATAAAATTAAAAATATTAAAATTTAACGACAAACTTATTCAAAGTTCAATTAAAACTTTTTTCTAGCTAATTTATGAATTTGAATAACTAGACCTGGTAATAACATAATTTTTTATTTGAAAATTAATTACATAATAAAATTAGCGTTAGCTAACTAATAATATTATGGATTTATAAATGTATTCTACATAATATTAAAAGAACAAGTTATTAACATTCTACAAATTGTATTATGCATGAATAAAACAAAGATCAGTATACTGTGAATATTTCTAGATAGTTTTTGAATTTGTGTGATAATATAAATGCAATAGTAGTTAAATTAATACGTGCGTATAACCCGAACGGGTACTAAGACGCGGTGCTAATAATAATAATAATAATAATAATAATAATAAATTAATACATTTAATTAATTAATTAATTTTAAAAAAATATTTAGACACAAATCATAAATTAATTTAATAGAAAAATGTATAAGAAAAATATAAAAATCATTTAAGCCTGAAGAACTGAGACCAGTTATCTAACGTTTAACTTAAATTACTTAAACCACCTAAATGTCCCCTCACTCCCCTCCTTGCCTCTTAGCGACCTCCTAATTGTTACCACCAACCCTTTTCGGGGGGTACTGCCCACTTTGGGAACCACTGTCTCAGAGTATTAAACCACCGATATGGATTGTATTTATCAAAATATATGTCCGAATATCTATACATAAGTTCCTAATGTTTGTGTATATTTCCGCAACCTCCAGAAGCACATAGATGACCTAGAAAACTTAAATATTTGCGCACTTATATAGATCAATGGACATCATCTAATAGAGCTGGATTTTCGATTATTTCTTTCTCTCAACATCTCGAATATTGCCTATTGTGTTTTATTAATTTTATTTGATTATATTAAATACAGAATTTAAAATGCTTTTGTATTGGAAAAGAAAGAGTTCACATCTATGAACTTCCATATTTTCTTAATCATAGTTAACCTATCAAGTTAACCTATATATTTTCAAGACCCAATATCACTTTCTTAGGTAATTTGGAATACATCCACGATTTCTGTCAAAGTACTTTACTATATTTTATCTACAACATAAATTCTACCAGTATTTTATTTTAAAGTTTCCTTCCAAAGAATATCTGTAACTTCGTGGATGGAATAACAACGCAATCATATTTCATATAATAACGGTTATAAGATTTAGGTTGCACAAATGGTCACGCATTTTAAATCCATATAACATAGAAAATTAAGTAAATTTATATTTTAAAGACAAATTTAACCTCTTTTGTTATTACAATTTATTTCTCAATATCTATAAAGTAAAACTTAACTTAAAATAGTTCTAAATCGTGTATTAGGATATTAATATTTATTTAGTTTTTAAATCGTTAAGAATTAAATATCGTTTGTATAAGAAATGATAAACTTAAAATAAATGCAAAGAAAAAAAATCAGATGGTATCAATCACATTGTGGCATTTAATATTCGTATTTCATAATGCTAATTTATGGTCATCTATACATTTGAATATTTTATTTATTTTCTTTGAGCTTAAATTGAAAAAGTTTTTAGTTTTTTCATGTAATACAAATATCAAGGAGTTTCAATTAAAAAATAATATAAGTATTTTTTATCTGTTTTCTACAGATCACAGATTGACGTGAGCATATTGTATTAATATGTTTGAGCGTATCCCTAAAACTATTAGCGTAATTAATACACAAGCATATACTAATAATGGATTGAAATATATAGTGATAAAATAGATACAAACAAAACACTAGAATATACATTACCAGCTTCAGTGGCTGCATGCTCTTATGTGTCAACTAGTCGATGAGGGTGATATCAGATTTAAAATCTCAATCGTGTGTTTTAAGTTTTCTTTTCCTAATAGCCTTATATTCTCCCTATACGCAAATCAGGGTATATTATATATCCTCTAAAATCAATCTTTCTTATCTATAATGGATTAGTGAAAAGGTGTGTATAGCCCGAATGGATAGTAAGATACAGTGATAAAAAGACAACAGTAAAACACCAAGTCATCAAACTAAACTTTTTGATGGAAGGCGAGAATAAAGCAATAATAATGAAGACAAAGTAGGTTTCTTAGAAAACAATTAAATGGAAAAAACTTATTGCAAGCAGTTGGGGTTTGAACTCCACCCTCTCGTGACAGTCGTGTGAAGTAAGCCTACCCCTAAGGCCAGCCACAACGGTGACACTAATGAAATATCTGCCAATCGCTAGGTGATTAGTTTACTAGAGTGAGAGAAGGACATCAGTCACTGCCCGTTGGACAGGAAAACATGGCTTCCAACCGTGAGAACTATACCTTGACTGAGACGATGGTAGAGGGGTCTAGGTTGTTAGTCTCGCATTGTACCAGATTGCCGTTCAAGGGGATGTCGGTGAACGAATCCTTTCCTGGTGCACTGGAGACAGTTTTAAACTTGTTATTTACATTTTATTGGGTGTTCTGGTGGTCCATGTGTAAGGTGTCGGGACTTCTGTGCTGGTGGTTCGGGGTTCAAACCTCGGTCCCGGCACAGATTTATCTGATGGTCAAACCCTTCCTTCACCTCTGACAAGACGTGTTTTAATCACAACTTGTGAATGTGTGGAATGCCAGGCCTCCACCGTGGTTCAGATCCCATGTTAAACTGTAGGTCCTCCATTTAATCTACACAATCACCTTTCCATTACACTTTAGCGTAAGTGCGTATAATGTATGGATTTAAGCAAACAACACAGAGAATTGAAAGGCCCCACGTAGAAGTTCATTTACATTTAAATACATCCAGCCTATGGCCTTGGTCAGTTTTTTATTCAAGTCATATATTTTTCCACTAACTTATGACTAGACCCTTTGTAGCTTCTCCAAGAAATTCATCTGTGTAGACAATACAAGTGAACGATGGTAAACTTTTATTGTGAAGCGAAGTTGAAGTGAAGCTTAGCACATATGAACATAGTTTAAGTCTTAGTCAAAAATAAGGTTTTAACTTTATTTTAATACAGCTTTTAATTTTTAGTTATACATTAGTGCATATATATGCATAGCACTCAACTCAAAGGTTGGTTGGATCCTCAACAGTTCCACTGTCAACTATAAAGCCTATGCTTCACTGAATAAGCGAATTGGGGATATAAGAAGTGAGGTAATTTCTAGTTGCTTTACTTACTGATCCAGAAGATTCGATTGCATGTAAGTCCTCCAAGCCCACCGGAATGCATACCCCATCTGACCCTACAAGTGACACCTCAAACATATGAATCACAGGAACTGGCTCTCAATTGAATGTTATTACTAGTATCGCTCACAACTCTGCCACTTTCAAGTGAGACCCAGACAGATCATTGAATGTGGCAATTTGCTCAAGCCTAAACCAGAAGATATAGTGACTTGTAATCCTATATCTGATCAGAGATGGATCAATATATTAATAAAGGTTTAGAGATAAAATAAGCAAATAACACCGAACTATTTTAATATGAACTGTCTGAATTTAACTTCCTTAATATATATTTAAATCACTGGTCAGTGTTAAAATACGGCTCAATAGCTGCTATAAAAATTTTAATAAATGTACAAATATGTCATATTTAGTGAGGTACTTAGAATCAGTTCATTTCATATTTAGGTTTTATTTTTCCTTTGAAAGGTTTTGAGGTGTGAATGTTACTGTTGATGTTGAAGAAGAATTGTAGTAGATTTAAACTCCAACTTCAAAATTGGGAAGCTTTCCATACTTATAGTAACTAATAGAAATTTCTAAGATAATTATCAATTTCATCCTAGTTAATTGTTTAATTTTATATTTTGTGATGGATCTCAGTTAATTAATAGTGAATTGAGATATATCTTACATTTTTTATCCGTGCAACAGTTGTTAAGGTCTAAAACATTTATGTTGAGTGAATACTGTGGACATATTTGTGAAATTGACTCATATTTTGATAACATGTACTCTATAAAGATCTAACCATAAAAAGGTGTATATATATAATTTTAGTATAGTCCCAATTGACTTCAAGTGGAGATAAAACTGGCATTGGTGGATACTTGAGATAAGGCGTCATATGAACTAGTCTGGACTGCCAGTAGGTTCTGATTTGAATCCCGTCAGGTTTTATTGAGGATTTATATTCCTCCAAATAGTTTTTAATCACCTTACGCGTAAATTAAATGTGGATAATATATTTTGAGTTAGCCTGAATCGGGGTACGAGCAAACAAAATGAATGGGTCTAGTTTTGTTTGTTTTTTCCGGTGACATGGAATACAAAGTTAGATTTTAGATAAGGGGGTTGAGGTATGTTCTACTAAATGGGTTACAATTATTTATTTCTACGTAAGAGTTGTTACTTTTCATATTAATGAAACATTTTTTTAAATAATTTTATCAAATTAATGTAATTTGGACAGCCCGTACGGGTGCTAGAACGAAGAGCAGCAACTTTTTTTTTTAAAAAAGTAAAAAACAAATTTTAATATATTTTTATTAATTATATTATAAATGGGAGCTAATTCTTCCTAAATTAGCTATCAAGAAAATATAATTACTATTTTAAATCTAAGAACAAGTAAATCATCATAAAAAGTTTGTCCCCGCGAAAATACAGACTAATGGAAAGACAGAAAAACAAACAAGGATCTGAGCAGATTGTAAAACCAACTTTTGATTTTTATGGCAAATAAAAAATTATATATACCACTATTTAGATGTCAATTAAATAAATGTTAAAATGTAAATAATTTATCTAAATGAAAAGTTAAATTTGAGTTTTATTTGATAGAAGATGAAAAAATAGTATATATCTTACTAAACTTTTATTTGATTAGCTAATATTTGGAGAAACTATTCATTTCATAACTGAGCAAAGGTCGGCCTTCACCTCAACAGATGCAATATTCCGATTAAATCGACTCAAAAATGAAAACATATCTTATATTCGTTCTGACTTTCAGAGAGATGTGATGAAGCTACCTCCATAACGTAAGATATTGGCGAGGCCAATAAAAAGTAGTGTTGGGGTGACATCTAACACTGGCGTCACTCGAAGGTTTTCTACAGCTCGTGGAAAAAAAGAATTCAGGTTAAAATATACAATAGCTTTGCATTTTTAAAATGCACTGAGAATATTCTTTGAGGATAAGGCTTCCGTTTTGAGATAGTGGACATCAATTAGTGTATTAATTTAGTATCTAATTCTCAATTTATCTTTTATTTATAAACACAAGTCTAAATTAACACAAAACTTAAAACATTATTAATGTATTAATCTATAAGGCTCGTGATGAGAAGAGCTACTTAAACAAAAGCACTCGTATGAAAATGTATAATGTGGAGTAAATCTTGGTTAAAAATGCTATGTAGAAGATAGTATTCAGTACACCGCTGGCCTATATAGTTTCGAGCATGAAATCCATGTTTAAGTTAATATTAATAAACTTAAAATGCCTTATGAAATGAAGGAAAGCCTCATCTTTTTTCTTGCTCTAGCTTAACTGTGGCCAAATCTCCTTGTATTAACTTTTTTTATGACGCTAGGGAAGAAAGATTTACTACGAATTCCAACAATAGTAGACCATATGACATGTGGACAAGTTAGTGACAGGAAAAAGTTAATAAACTGTTAGGTGCACTGCACAGGCTTTCTATTTTATCTTAAAATATTTACATTTAGTGATATACCCTGAGATACGTTGAGAAACACTCCACTAAAGAGCATATATGGAATGGTATGCACTGTTACAGAAACATTAGGACAAGAGGAACATCTCTTGTCAATCAATTATTTTATGGAGCTCTTTGGTGGACAAAGATGCTCCTCTTTTATTAATGTTTCTGTATCAGTGTATATTAATCCGTATATGCTTTCACGTGGAGTGTTTCTGCTACAATGTAAAAAATGTATATATATATATATATGTATATATATATTTAGATAGCCGATTGCACTGATGGAGACGTCCTCATCGAGTATGAGAATTACTTCTTCTGACGCAGCCTCCCTTACACAAGCCAAGTTAATCCTCTAGGACGAGTTGACCATGTCTCCAAGTCATGCACCTAAAGCCGTTTATTGACTCTAGAAGAGAATCATGAAATTAAATCACCCATTTGACTCTAAAATAATTCTAATTGTTTGAGACTTACGGCGATACCTTCCTGTGGTACTTCACACTCATAGTACAGCTTTGGTTCAAACCAACCGCGTTCTCTGGACGTAATTATATCTCCTTATGCTTAGCAGCAACGTATTATCGGTGGATCCAACATACATATCTTATTTAATTACGCTCAGGAATGATAACCTGAGAAAAACTGTGATGAATTAGAAGATGATGGGATTGAAGTACCAGATATTATCATCATCAATGATTCCAACCGGACGGTGACTTTCAGAACTAACTTGAGTGCCAGTAATGTTTTGAATTACTCCAGTACTACTAACCCTTGTCCCTGCGATAAAGATGCTAAAAGCATCAATTAAGAAGTCCTGAGACTCCTAGACGTCGAAATTAATACATATCTGAGCATCGATTCAGTATACTGTAAGGACATTTTTGAAAAAGTATAACTCTTAAACAGTCTCAGCCTTTCAGGAATGTCACTTAATATGTTAAACCTAAAATTGGGGTCAATATAATATTACTAAGAACTTGAAACACAAAATGGGAATATGTAATAAGACTCGCCTTGGTGATAACGACTTTGACAAAAAAGAAATTAATAACTTGTACTGGCGGCCGGGGCTCACTCCTCGGTCCCGGCACAGATTTATCTGATTACCAAACCCTTCGTTCACCTTTGACAAGACATCTTGTGAATGTGGGGAATGCCAGGCCTCCACCGTGGTTCGGATTCCACATTAAACTGTAGGTCCTCCATTTCATTTCACAATCACCCTACCATTACACATTAGCGTAAGTGCGTATAACCCGAACGGTTAGTAAGACGCGGTGCTAATAATAATAATAATAATAATAATAATAACTTGTACACTTCTAACTGGATCATGACTAGGAAACTCAGGCTTCATTCCCAGAATAAGTTTTGCCCCAGTGATCCCGATATACCTCCCATTCTGCTCCGAAGGTGGTTTCCAGTCAAACTGACATTTTCAATAACAAGAAACATACCACAGGTTCAGACCCTGGACAAAGTAGGTTCGTACATGCCGAAGAGTGTGTTAAACCATGTACAACTATATGTCGTCTTATTATGTGTTCGGCTGTGCAACGGATGTGAATTTGAAAGTGAATACGGATACGCATTAAGCTAGGCTTAATTATTTTAAGGTAATCATAAATTAATAATGAAGCTATTTAATTATTTAAAATGATATCCCTGGTGAAGGTAAGATTAAATACTGGTTATGGAATATAATTCAAAACATATTTGGATGTATTACTAAATACACGCACGTTACAGTAGCATACATTACTTAGGAAAATAATGAAAATTATATTATAATTCCACATATTCTTTTCAATTAAAAAAGTACAGACAAACAGGCTTAAGTTTGTAGAGATTTTTATTTTAAACATATTTTACACGAAACACTAATAAAATGAAATCCTTGATTCGTTGAATATTTTGGTGGTAAACATTTGGATTGTATAAACCAAGTTGTGTAAATTAATGATGGTACTATAGAATCATCGATAATCTCGCGTTGCAAAATTTGTAGTAAATTTGAAAGAAGATTGAGCCGTGAAATAAAAAAAAGTGACTTTTCCCAATAGTAATCATGCAGATTTATTTAACTTATACAATGTTAAGTTTATAACAAAACCTGTATCTCAGAGATTTGGTGTTGAGTGTATAACCATAACACTATAATTTAATAAGTTTCAGTTGCCATTAAGTAAAAGTTTCTAGCTTAATTTATAGAAAACTAATTGATAGAAAAGCTAGGAATATATAGATGTCAAAAGTGGTTAAATTATTATAGCCTACAATAAACGTTAAGAGCATGTTTGCATTCGGTTAACTAGACTACGATATTAAGAATGAAGCATAAGATATATGACTCATTTGGTGAGGTATTTGAGACGATTAAACTTATTATTTAATGTAAGTATACCAATACAGATATATAATTAAGTTTCCTACTCTCAGCATATTACTACCCACCTAAGTATATTCTTTTACATACACTAAATGGATATGGATGTGTAATTTGGAATTTCAGAGGGAGTGTACCTAAATTTAAATTAAGGGAGATCAAGAAACCACGTAAATGATCCTTGTATTAGTAGTAGTAATAAAAATCGACTATTTTGGTGTATACATTTAAACTATTTACAGAATGTTATCTTAGAATGTGTTATAAAATGCTAATAAATACTTTCAAAGCTAAATTATACGACAGTTATATAAACGTAAACATTAAAATAAGAAGAATCATCACTAATTATTAATGGTAAATAATCATAATCAATATTTATCGCTACATTAAACACCAAGATTTAGGTATCTCTAATGTATAAAAATATTAATATTACTTGAGTAATTGTATATCCGTCGAAACATGTCCTTTATATCTATATTGATATATACCCACCTGGCCTAAGATTTCTTTTTCTTATTGCAGAAGTATTAAATTAACACTTGTATAGACTATCAATTACTGCATATTAATATGTTTTCTAGTTTAACTAACTCTGAAAACGAGAACTCAATTTTGTCTTTAGCACCGCCCATTAGGGCTATAAACCTGTGAACTGATAACACTAATTATTATGGATTAGTATGGTTTAATTTTAGAAGAAGTTTGCCCTCATTTGTGTGGAGGGAGAGTGGAAAAACCTTTAGGTATAATAACCCTCTGTGTGCTCAAACGGGTTTGAAACACAATATCCCCGTCTTCATTGGTCTAGTCTATTGCGAGGGTAGCACCTGAGACTAGACTATGGGGCTACCAAATTATTTGAGTAGAGTTAGAGTGTATAAGAATTATGGCTTTATCTTTTATAAAGTTATTCACTTGAAAGATTTTTATCTTTCCAGTGAAGGTTTAAAAATAATATCAAAATGATGGATGGCTTGAGTTTGGCAGAGACTTTTCTTGCTTTTCTGGTGGTGTATAATTACCTATTTATAATTTTTTGATAAAGGCTCTCATACAAAAGAACCCCCCTACATGAGAAAACCGATCTCTTGGCATGCCCCCATCCTCACTCTCCAAAGAGTTTAGCTCGAGCTAGTAGTTTGGAAAACTCTATTAGGAAAATTCGCTTTGAATCTGTATTTTAACATTCCCAAAAAGTTTCCCTTAAATGATGAGCAGCAGTTCACGTTAATTAGAAACGTAAGCAAATATTCATGAATTAAATAATCTTCTTTTAATTCAATATTCTTTTAACGGCATAAAGTTAAAATCTCAAATGAAAATGTTATTAATTCTATATATCTTTTCATAGAATGATCCTTTGAAACGAAACGTTCATTACGTTAAGAAATCGTTTTAAGAACAATTTTTATTTATTCTTCGGGCTATATTTTGTGTTTGAGCTAAGATACAAGTTGTACGAATTTCTTAGTCAAAATAAAATACCTATATAAAAGATGTTGGTTCAGTTCTATTTAATCAACTTATCCATACATTTATTATGAAAAGGCCTACAGTAATTCAAGAATTGTCAAATCAATATCCGGGGTATTTTTCAAATAAAACAGTGAAATTTTGAGCTAAATTTCATACATTTTCCTCCACAAATAATAGAAAATAAAATTAGTTTTTAAATTTAATATTCAAAATGTTAATGGTAGTTAAAAGTATCAAATTTAATCATTACATTCCACACCAATAAATGACAACTGAATAAAATATGAACATGTTTTGTATATATTATTAAATCACGTCCAACAGAGAACATAGTCACAGTATAGCATTCATATATTTAAGAATTTAATTTTTTTATTGGTTAGATTTTTCTTAACGTCTCTAATTTGTGTACTCAAGCTGTTTTCAAACTTTTTTTATATTGTCAATAAAGTTCCTTTCTAAAAGTTAACCTATATATTATTTCTGTTTTCAACATCCCATTTTATCAATTAATACAAAGACTACAGCGACAAATAAGGTATCAGTGGAAAGGATATTTTACCGACTTCTCTCATAGCATACTCAGTTATCGTTAAAACACATTATTTGTTTAAAATTTATGCTAAGAGAAAAATCTAACAATTTGTTTGTATCAACTAACGAAAATAAACTCTCTTTGCTATTTTGTGTATACACTTCGCTGAGTATTTAATTTCAACAAACCAACAAAGGACTAAATCTTTTTTTAGCGGGGCGGGGGGAAGGGGGCGAGGTTGAATGTGCAAAAGTCTCACAAGGGTTTACTGGTAATTTAATAATCCCAACATAGCATCATATTCGATAATTCATCTTCCAACTAAACTTAGGTTCCCGGGTTCAATTCTCTGACTTGGCATATAAATACATTATAGGTTAAATTAGTATTTACTATATAAGACTTTTTGGTCACGTTCTGATAAAAATCTGTCTTTCCGAAAATTACGATAAAAGCTAAATACTATCTTTAGCACGTGCACAAAAGTTAAATAAAATTATTACAATAGATACATATATTATATAGCCTTACTAAATGTATGTAGATTCAACTTAATTTAAAGCTTCTAAGTTTAGTTTTATTTAAAATCATACCAAAACTTTGTTCGCAAAAGTTACAACAACTCTTCTAACCACTATGCAGTTAACTTAGCGGTAGATAACAAAACCGCCGGCAGGAAATCTCACAGGTGCTCCTAAAACTTTCGGCGATTAGTAAAAGAGCGCACAGCCAAGAGGTCTAAAGTGCAACGGGCTTATCGCTGGTCATTTAACTCTGTATATAAAACTATAAAATGTCCCTCTGAAATAGAAAGAATACATTTAATTAAATTTAAACAGTACTTGTAGATGGTAGAAACTCTTGTGTTTAATGAACACCTTTGAAACATTAATTAGATGCGTAAAAATAGTTTAAATTTCACCCTTGGGAAGCGTTTAGTTAAAGTTAGAGGGTTGTTTAAATATAAAAGTGGCTCAGAAGATTGTATTAAACTCTTCAAGTCTTATTTTAGGTTGACCTTGATGGTCTTGAGGTAAAGTCCGCGTATCAGGACCCGATATTCTTTGGTTAAGATCCAGACGAAGTCGGCGTAATTTTCCTGAGCGATAAAAACCCTTAGTACAACTTTCTTTAGAGAGGAATTAAAGCCGTGGGTCCCATGTTGATCGTGACGTGTAAAAGAACCCTAGAAGGCATGAGAAAATAATTTTCCCGGCAAAATTTGTAAGCGCTTTCTCCATCTCTCATAGCAATTTTCATTGTTTGATATAATTGATCTGTTTAGAAAGTGCTCGTAAAATAACTCAAATAAATATTATTCGAGGACTTTTCCAAACACATCGTCTTACACCTGTCAAGGTTACCCGTATATTCAAACTAATTGGATGGATAATTGAAAGAGTAGAGTTTGTAAGGAAATGTACCATCAATGTACGTGGAAAGAGAGGGGATTATCACCTCAATACACCATAAAGAAATTCAAGCTTTATTTTCACATTTATTTACAAACCATAAATAATCATATTTATGCTTCATCTGCGTAGCTATCGAAAACGATTTTAAGGATTTTTCAACCATACACAGATATCTCTTTTTCGTACTAAAATCAGTAATAAACTCAGTAGGAGCTTTCTAGTGTCATAATAACGACAATATATTTTTACCGCTATTAGAAAAACTAGTAGAAATAATGAAAACATAAATTTAAATTGATTTAATTGATATTGCAAAGATGCATAAGAATTTCACTATACGAAGTAAAGATACTCTTATAATAACGTAATTTAAATTTAATATTTTTACTTTAAAAATTAAACAAATTAAGAAATTTTTGGTTTAGAAAACAGTTTTTAGAAAAGTGGATATAATTCTTGATGTTTCTTGCTAAAAATAAATTAATATTTGAATCCCGCCCAATTGTACTGAAGCTGGTTTTTACTCAATGTTTTTCCACTCTCTAATATACTATACTTCTCTCTACTATAATGCGTATACACTTTATATAAAATATACCTTCCTCATACTGAACACATTAGCAGCATTAGTACATAATATGTGAATGTCTGGAGTGGTTAATAACTTAGCTAAATACATATATATATATATATACATATGGATAAAATTTGCACATTTTTTCACCTATAACAAGCTGTAAAAATTACTTTAAAAAATATTTTGATCAAAACAAGACTTACAAATTAACTTAAATCTAAGTTAAATACAGCATCCAACTGTACAGCCATAAAATAAATAAAATCTTAATTATATCTTAGCTGCAATTTTTTAACCAGGTTAGGAATTCAACCCAAGACCCCTTACTAACTAAGCGTACCTACTACGGAATAAGATAAATAGCTTAATTATAGTGTTTAGCACTAGGTATAATCATATAGTATGGGCATTAGGAATAATGAAATTACTTTAGAGAAGTGAATTTGTAATTATTGTTAAGAGAATAGGTAAATCCCAGTTATAAATTAATTTTTTAAAAACACACCCAATGCAGCCAAACGAGTTTTGAAACCTTGACTCCATTGTCAACTAGCAATGCAGTATATTGTGGGCTTAGTTCCTTAGACCGTGTGACCACTGTTGCAGGTCCACAGTGGGTAGTTTTATTTAAAAAATGTCAATTAGTTTGTCGTTAAAATCTATCTGCATAATTGAGTACTAAAAAATTACTCTGATGTAGAGAACTAAAGAAGATATTTATCAGAAGAACATGAATGCAATACAATTTTCAAAGGAAGTTATTTTAAAATATCTAAAACTCTTATTATTTCGCTAAAATATATCACATTTTACTATATTATTAGTGTTATTTTAAAGCTATTAGCAATATAATATCTAAAACCTGTTTCGGGAGCCCCTTGGTCTTGGACATTACTCTCGTGTTAGACTAGACCTACGATAACAGGAAGATCGGAGTTCGTATCCCTGGCGGGTGTACTGAGTTTTTTTCTTAAATATGTTTCCACTCTTCCTTCACGCAAAAGAGGGTACACTTCCTCTAAATTAAATCTTCATCATCCCTAACATAGCGTAGTTAGTACACATACACGTATAACTTTAACAGGTAGTAAGACGTGTTGCTAATATATATAAGTAACAGCTTAACTTAGCATGACCTGACGTATTAATACCTAAAAAATATTAAATAAATTTAGTAGCAGTCAGATAAAAATTCTTCTTTTTAAAATTTCATAATAAAATAAATAAGCACACGTTTTGACAAAACAAGATCAATTTTACAAAAATATTTTGTATCGCTTTTTATTAAATGGGGCACACATAAACACGTAGATTTCCCAAGCATTATGAATTCACCATTTGACAATAAAAATATCATACTAAATTACATTCAAGGCAAAGTAATCATAATAAAATGTAATACTAGCTCCTCTGTGTACTCTTAGGAAAACAGAAAGTAGAAGAGGTACTACTATAAACTTCTCGCTAAAGGGCAAAGTCACTTCACATGCAAGGAGGTAAGACAATAATCTTTCCACACAAAGTATTTTCTCGATGTTTTGGTGTAATTCGAAAGTTTCCCATAAAGAAAACGGTGGTGAAAAAGGGTGGGAATAGGGGGAATCAGAGAGTACCCGTGCATTGAAGAGGATTGCGATGTGGGGATCACAAAGAGGAAAGGGTTCATAGAGTGAAAAGGGGGTTGAAAGGGGGAGGGGGTGTAGGTAGTAAAAACTGCAGTAAGCCCCGGCTGGAAGATTAAATCATAGCAGAGTCCTTGTTCTCGTATGTTGGCTCCAGGCAGGTTTCTAGAGACGACAAGAGATTGGTCGTGGAAAAACAGTTTTTATCACCTCTCATGCCTAAAATAACATAGTCTTTAGTTGTTGATTTTGTTGTAGATGAATCAATATTAAAATCAATTTAAGCTGTGATAAATATTAAGTTCTTCTAGTAGATCAATTAAATTTTATTAATAAAGTTTATATTTTAATAACCTCCTCTACTCTGTAAACCTTTTAAATATTTTTAAAATTTAGTGCCGGAAGTCGAAAATAGGATTTTAAAATAATCTTGATTTATTTATAGATTGTATACATGTCCTACTAACCTTTCTAGGTAGCGTACGCTTAAGGTTACTCTCATAGTATTCTCTTTTAAAGATATCCGATTAAATTACATTTAAATTGCAAATATACATTTAGTAGCCTTCAGTTCATTCAAAATAGGTCAAATCCGTTTGAGTCTAATATTTAGCACCAGTAGGGCATCGTTGCGGATACAGACACCAAGATAAGATAAATAAAGCAGGAATTTTCTATTACAGGTGATGGCTGGTTGATTATTGATTATTTCATCATATGCAGCTGTACGGTTTTGAGAAATATCTTTATATTTGGGGGTCAAATAGTTCTGGCTTTGCTAAATTTTGGACCAGATGTTTATATTGAACATTTAAGATATCTAAAACACTTTTTTCGCACCCTGCCACACTACCCGTTCGGGTCATACGGCTAAGTACTAATTACGCTAATGGATTAGCAATTGGAAAGGTTGAATTTAGAGGAATTGAACCCACCTTTGCGTGTAGGGAG
>CABEEJ010000180.1:216130-275116 GCA_901482245.1 Timema douglasi
CCCCCCCCCCCCAAGTCAACCCGACCAAGATTCGAACCTCGATCTCCCCATCCTTGGCAGTCTACACACGTTGTTAATGATAAATAAAAAGTTTCACTGGTTGTTGATGTTGAAGAGGAATTATTTCTATCGTTAAGGCAGCCCCTCCCTTAAAATTATATGGATAGTACAAGGTGATTAATGCTTCATCTTGCAATAGACTAGACTGCCAATGTTGGGGAGATCAAAGTTAAAATCCCACATGACTACCCACTCTGCCTCCACACAAATTTGGGTACACTTCCTAAAAATTATAACCTTCCTCATACCTTAAAAACATTAGCGTAATTAGTAAATAAACGTATAATCCGAACGGTTAGTAAGACACGGTGCTAAAAAATATTTCTCAGGTGAAGTGTTGACAAATTCAAAGTAGCAGAAAGAGGGAATAGTCCCGGAAGTTGAAGATAACGCAATAGGTTGAGTATTTGGTATCTATTTCTGTTTATTTTCTTTAGCACGCGGCTATCTAGGAGGCTATCAATATGTTTATGTATACTGGTGGTGTTAGTGTTATGGGCAAAGAAGAAATGAAATAACCTTAGGGCAGCTTTGCTCTTGAAGAAGTACATTGATTATAAGACTTGTCTATACATTGTTTATAAGTGTTTTTATATAAGGTTTCGCTGTTAGGTATAATGAATATAGAGGCAAAGTATATTATTAGTCTGTAGAAGGGTGAAAGCATAGTCATGAGTGATCTTACTGCACATCTTTCCAAGTTAGAGTCTAAGTGAAACTACCACGATGAAATTTGGACAAACGTCATACCTTTACCCGTAGTTTTGTTGGGTTCAAGTGAATTAGTAGGACCAACTTTGGTAGTTTCACAGTTTACTCTAAGGCGTAACTCTCACAATAGAATTGACTGCCGATGCCTGGCAGATCGGGGTACGAGTCTCAGTCGTGTGTACTAAATATAGTTTGTACACAATTATTTTTCCCTTTATCTCTATACACGCAAATGCGGGTAAATTTCCTATGAATTCAACCTTACTCATTCCTTAGCTATAAGCGTAATTATTACGTAAGTGTATAAACTGAACAGGTAGTAAGACGTGTTGCTAAATTATAAAAATTCTTCTATTAGCTGTCAGTTACCACAACTCTACCGTAGTGTCTTCATCACTAGATGAGTGAGAAGGAAGATTGTCCCTCTATTTTCTCCAGAAAATTTCCCTAAACGGAAAATTGGCGGTTATTATTTCCGTAAATTAGTTTCAAATGATTGGATTTAAATAATGTAATCGAGATATAGATATCCAAGATGTCAACACTTATACTTAAAATTAATTTCTCCTAAGGACGGTAACAAAAGAAATATCATCAAACGAGCTTCGGTGGCCGCACGGTATAACGCGTTGCTCTTGCAATAGGCTAGAATACCAATGGCCGAATTCGGTCGGTTGTAATGAGGGTGTCTTTTCCTAAATAGTTTTCCACTCTCATGGGTGCAGTTCATCTAAATTCAACCTTACTCATTCCTAACACAATAGCGTAGTTAGTACATAGTAGTAAAGCCTGAACGGGTAGTAAGACGCGATGCTAAAGAAAAGCAGTAAAGAAACAAATGAATGCAGCCCTTGTAAACCCGTTATGTTCATAAATAATATATATTTTTTTCTAATATCATTTAGTTAGTTAAAATAATTTTAACTTTGGTGTGACATTTGTCTCCCCTCCTATCTTCCGTGCTTCCTAACTACCACTACCCCTACCCCATCCCTTTACCCCCTTCTTATAACCCACTCATCTCCTAATACATTCTATTTTGAAGTATAATAGGTTCCAGGTGCCACCCTTACAATTTAACACCTCAACCTCAAGACACCACTGCATAAAATTTTTTGGAAAATTTTCCTATTCAAACTTCGTGGAAAATTTTCATTTCTAGTCATTAAAAACTGCGCCAGCCTGAGTGAGTCTCGGTGAGATCTAGTGGAGTTTCAGAGCAGAGGGTGCTGTAGAGGATTTGAGAGGGGGCACTCACCTTATGAGACTACAGTTTCAAGGGTCAAGGGTTAGGACAAGGAGAAACCACTCGAATTCAAACTGATCGTTCTGAGAGATTGGAAATATATTATATAATATGGGTGAGTGGGATACAATAAATGAGAGGGGTGAGGTTTATATAATTGATCCCACATGACGAGCTTTGTCGGAACCCTTATTAATGTCCAGTTGCACTTAAAGTTGGATCTTTCATCCGTGTATGTGATGTGGATTGATGATAGTTTAAAGTACAATATAAGTTAAGCTATATCATATCATAAATATCTGAAACATAAACTGAAAATATACGTAGTAATATTTAAATGTAGTGTAAGTTTGGCTAGACTCATTTTCTCAAAAGATGGAAATAATTCATTTAAATACATAATAAAATAGTGAATTACTGATTTTTTAAAAAATTAAGATTAATATGACTAAAAACCTTCCTCAGTGGCCACATGGTTCAAGGCACTACTCTTTCAGTAGACTAGACTACTGATGATGGAGAGATCAAGGCTCGGACCTAGGTCAGGTGTATCTTCTGAAATTATTTTCCATCCTTCCTCCAAGCAAATGTGGGTACCATTTCTACAAATATAGCCTTACTAATACCTAATATTATTAGCTTGATAAGTATATAAGAGTATAAAACGAACGGGTAGTAAGACAGGCTGCTAAATAATTACCAAAACAAATTGGGGCTCTAATAGCTATACCCATTTGGATTATGTTCTCCATGTCCTATTTTGATAACACACTATGTGCGTTATCTTCACTTACAGATTATGAATTAAAAATGTATAAATACAATAAAATTCTCCTGAAATAGTGAGCAGGAGGAGTGAAAAACAGTTTAGGTAAAACCACCTTCAATAAAATATTGACATGATTCGAACTGACCTCCCTGTCCAGTAAACATGACCTTAAGGGCATACAGTGGTGGGTGTAAAATAATTGTTTAGTTTTACCGCCCTGCTTCATATAATAATATAAATAATGTTATCACCTTTTAATTTAGCTATTCTTTGACAGCAAAACATAAAGCATGTAGAAATAAATATGGCTTTATAGTTTATTGACTAACAAATCAGCCTTACCTATTATAAATTAAATAATATGTTAAAATTTTGAAATATTATCATCAACGCCGGTGTTTGTGGAGAAAACTTATATGGATAAGGAAATAAGATTCAATACTTAGATTATCCATACGGGTAAAATATTAATTTTATATTTGGTAAAATTATATGTTATTTATATATTATTTTAAAGTGTCAAATGGTGTGCTAATTTAATTAATTGTCTTAGAAAATGAAAATTAGCTTATCCAACTAAATGTAAATGTGATTAATTATTAATCTTAGACATAATATTTTTCTTATATATTCCTCCTTGTGCTATCGCCATGACATAAATTGAGGTGTTTGTTTATTTTAACATAGTAATGCTGGGAAAGTAGAGGGACAGAACTGGTACATCAACGTGTTTTTATGAGTGAGTTAACAATAGGACAAAAGTGCTGAAAACCTAAAAACTTTTGTCAGCATTCCTCTTGGAAAACAGGCCAATTTGTAGTATATATAGTACTATTTTCCAGCTAACAGGGCTAGTAACTTAACACTTACTCTAAGCCAGCGGTCTCCAAACTTTTAGCTATGCGGGCCACATAATATATTTTATATATTTTTCCAGGAAGTAACGTTCACCTGATCTTCAAGTAGCATAATTTTTGCCCTGAATGCCTTGACATGCACAAATAGATCATAAATCAAATTTGTTTCAACATGCAAATTTAGATTCAAGTCATATGGCCAGTGACGTCTATTAAAAAAACTACCCTTTCCAAGGCCAGTCAGTGTTTGATAAATTGATTGGCATTGATTCATCTCTGTAAGAAATGAATCAATTTATATCTAATAAATTATATTTATAATAGTTAGTCAATATAATTACTTTAAGAAAATCAGGTAACATATTTTGGAACTTTCCTTTGATAACCCTTTGCCGGGAGACTTGGAACTACCTAAAAATCATCACAGACAAGCCGTTTTGTTGTCGGTATAAGGAATGGCGCCTGCGACTGAAAATGAGGGCTTGCAATTCCGACAGCAATCTGGCTTGGTGTCATGGGGGAAGCACGCGTGCGTACAAGAACTGGACATATCAAATAAACTGTGTGGTTAGTAAATAACGAAGAGAAACAATTCATTTGTTTTTTTGTTAAAATCCTGGAACGGGCTGGATATAATCTTGTGGCGGGCCGGATGTGAACCACGGGCCGTAGTTTGGTATCCCTATTCAAGGCGATTGGTTAAGCATTACTTACTATACTTGGTTCTGTCACGAGCTCCTGATTAAAGTGTTTGTATTTTTTTTTAGTATCTTCTTAGTAACGTCACATGTTGTAATAGTGCAAAGTAGTGTAATAAATCCTAAAAACCAAAACTCTCTATATATTACGAACCCACACACATATATATCCCGTCGCTGTCCCCATCCTTGGCCGCAATACATCCTGACAGTTTAAGGACAACAAGGGGGTAGGTGAAACTTGCAATATAATTTTAGTTTGTATACAAATATTTATTTTATCATTATCACTGGGTAATATTTGTTAAATGACAAGTGTTTAATGAGTTCCACCGAAAGCCAGATTTGTATATATATATGTAAATACTTTATATATATATGTATATACTTTATATATATATACATATGTATATACACTTTATATATATATATATATTTTATCTATATATATGTATGTATATAAATGTATGTGTGAAACAAAAACTGCACTTTAATGAGAACTTTGAAAAACAGATTCATTATTATATTAATCCATTAATCTTGAAATTGGATGGTAGTTCACTTGGTCCTCTATTCATTTCTCATCAAGAGCATACTAGTATTCTATGAGAACATAAAAAAAAGTAGAACTACTTTGGAATCTCATCAACCTTTATCGACAGAACGTTCGAGAAGAAAATTCAACTTTTATTTACAAAGTTAACTCTTATCGCTTTTGAAATAGGATATGTTTTACAATACACATCTCTCCCAACCGTCTCTCTCTAAACATCAAACACTTTATACACCGTTTTAAAAGACAAATGCCAAAGGGCTTTTTAATTCTACACTTTCAAAATCGATCGTAAAACGGAACACAACTGAAACATTATCGGGGAGTAAAATAATCAAGCTTCCAGTGTTAGCAACCTTGTAGAAACATTGCCATCGTATTACAGGGCTTGTTTTGGAATTGATTACACGCCAATACCGCACCCTTTGGTTGGGGTGGGTATTACCCGATGTTAACAATATACGACAGAACCTAATCCAGCCCTTATAGAACTAAATCTTTTTTATATAAAATGAGGTGCTTTTTGTTCAGTATTGCTTTTATAAGTATGGTTGTTCATATTTATAGAAATATAAAAAAATCAAAATTATTTGAAATTTAAAAATATGTTTTTAAATTCTTAAGTCAAATAATACATTTATTTTTAGAGTTTCTTAGTAACCGCAGGGATTATTCATGTTTAAACACAACATTAAGGTGGCCCAAACATAATTTAATTTAAATTAGTTGAAAAATGACACTTGGACACATGAATCGAACGTGTGGTCTCCTTTATATAGACATTCCCATAATTACAATGATTTGCACCCTCTGTGTTTATATTCAATGAGGTAAGATATGAGAAAGATTTAGTTTAAAATAAATGTACCAATATTTTTATGAAGAAAGGATTGAAAACTGCTTTAAAAAACTACCACCAGAAACAAAATTTTAATTTTAACCCTAATCTCGCAAACAAAACTAGACATACCACTTTGTCCACTTAGCCACCATGAAAAGAAATATATTAAAAACACTGAAAACAGACTATGTCATTGAAATAATAGTTAATAAAACTTTTGATTATGAGGTTTATTGTAAAATGGTTCTAGTTTGATTCGCCGCTAATTGAGATGTTGATGTCTTGACCCCTCGAAGAGAGAAAAGGAATTAATAAGATCGTACAAGAAATCTAGCTCGATACTCTGATAAATGTCGACCCCTCGAAACCAAAATGTGTTTAATTCTTTTTCCTTCTATCTATACCTCTGATGAAAGCCGAAACAATTCTACTGATTGGGATAAATCTTGGTATCTAGGATTTTCATAAACCCCTCTTGAGGGGTTTTTGGAACTAGATGTTAAACCCAAAAACTAGCGCTAGCTTTCTGAAGGGGGAAAAAAAAAGAAAAAAATATTCTCTGAAAAAACATTTCAACGTTTTTATTAACTTTTGTATCCAGGCATTGTTTAACCTTATAAACAAGATGCTAGCTCTCGTATTTTTGTGAAAATGATTCAAAGGCAATTTAAATAAGCAGACATTTCCAATTTTGATCATATCTCAAAAACTACTCTAGCTCCCTGATAATTTATGATTTGTAAAGTTGAAGATGTTAAAATAAAAATATTTATTATTTCTATTATTATTATTATTATTACTATTTGCGTACTGTCTTACTAACCGTTCGGGTTATACGCGCTACGCTAATGTGTAATGTTAGGGTGATTGTAAGATTAAGGCCCAATCTTACAATGTCACGTTAAAGTCCTCGTAACTTAACCGTTTGTAAAGTCTAACCGTTGGTTAAACTTAGCGTTGCGTTTTACAATACTATTTTTATGTGCGCGTCATATTACCGATAGGTGCCTTCCATTAGTTCTTAGCGTTAACTTTCTCGGAGCGCTAGATTTGTGTCAAAGCTTTTGATTGGCCTAACTTGACCATAGAGAATATAAGCAAGTCATTTACAACGTCTATGGAACTGTTATGGAAACAAATCGGTCAAAGCTAATCCAATTTTTTAAGACTGTTTAAGGTTATCTGCTATCTTTTACCATATTTATTTGTCTGCTAAAACGTTTGTTGAAAATAATAAACACGAAATTTAAATGTTAGCAAAGAAGAGGAAATTTTGCTAATTGAATTAATAGATGAATACAAACGATTTAAAATAAATAATTCTAATTGGTGTCCCATCACTTTAAGAATTTATAAAACTTTATTTTTGTTTAAACGAAAACGTAAAATTATTCTTCCTCGTTAAAAAATTTCAGGAAATTCTTTCTTTCCAATAACTGTATCTCTTTGATCTTAAAGTATTGGGTTCCTTAGAACTTGAAACTCACTTTCAAAGTCATTATAATCAAACAATAAATCAGCCATTTCATAATATAAATAAAAGTAACCTCACTTTAATAATAACAACAATCGCCTTGAAAACAATATGGCGGAGTGTTTAACGTTGTTAATGTGGACGTTATGTTTGCTAACCGGAAGGTAGACCTCGCGTTAACTTTACGAGCACAGTTACGTGAACATTAGCGCTAACCAAACATTGTAAAATCAAAAGTAGTGGTCGTTATCGCTTAACCTCACGTTAAGCCCTAACGAATAGAATAACATGACATTGTAAAATTGGGCCTAAATGGAGGACCTACAGTTAAAGGTAGGATCCGAACCACGGTGGAGGCCTGGCATTCCCCCCATTCACAAGTTGTGATTAATACACATCTTGTCAGAGGTGAAGGAAGGATTTGGCAATCAGATAAATCCGTACCGACACTGAGGATTGAAACCCGGACTCCCAACACAGAAGTCCAACGCCTTATCTCTAGACCACCAGGCCAACCAATAAAAATATTTTAGTCTGGAATATATTTTTATAAAACCAAGAGTTTCTAAGCGGTAAGAAAACATATAATTTTTTTAATGGAACAACTATAAATATGTATTTGATTGTTATGATCTTTGGTGTATGGAGATGCTCCTCTTTTCTCAAAGTTTCTGTAACAGCATGTATTATCATATTTATGCTCTTTGATGAAAGTGTTTCAACAACATTGTATAGAGTTTCTTTTCATAAATTTTACGATTTGTTAGTACATGTCTCTATTCTAAGATTAAAGATAGAGAAAGAGTGTGCGGTGCACTGTGCCATTTATTTTCTAAATGTTTAACAGCTTTCCTTCCACGCTAATGTGGCTAAATTTCCTTTTACTTCCAACTTTTACATTTCTATCTCTTTAGTGTAGCTAAATGTAAGGCTGGTAATAAGACGCTGTGTGAAATTCTACAACCCCATATCTATGATATGTGCTTTTACCATGCCCGACCGCTTAACTTTAATAAGTCTAATTTCCTTAGAAAGAACCTTATCTTTAAACAAATATGGCTACTAAATATACTTTAATGTATGTCATACTTTAAGACTTGTGATCTTCAGCCGTCACTTTTGATAGATATTATCGTTACCTATAATATAACAGGGTCAACCTCGGTGAAGTTGCTGTAATGTTATCACCTCAAGACCCAATGTTCGTGGGTTCAAACCCAGCTGAGGTTCATGTATGTTTACTGAGTGATAAACATTAATATTACAACTTCCTTTGGCGCGTAAGTAAAGCCGTGGGATAAATGCCGATTGTGGCATGTAAAATAACCATGGAATGTGTTTGAAAATAACTTTCTCTGCAAAATTGGTATGCCTTTTCGCGCACAATCATTGAAATTCACTTAGGATAGTAGCGGGAAATCATTATACTTTCTAAGCTCTTCCAGAATATGGAGTTTCTACCAGATGGTGCAGGCAGCACTAACTAGCCGAAAGGCTGAGGTCATGCACAACTCCGATTGGCTAGAAATCACATCAAAAAAACCTTCTGGTTGTTGAATTTAGAAGAAGGAGATAAATAAAAATTAAATAACAATTAAAATATGGTAAAATTTTATTAATGTTGATTGTAAAATTTCAAATTTGTACTTTCAAAAATTTCTTCTTACCATAATCCTAATAGATTTATGAAATCACGGCTGTCCTTGAGTATTTGTATTCGTACATTTGTTTAAAGGTGTATTTTTGTACACATAGTTCATGAGTGCGGAAATGGCCGTAACTTGTAAACTCATCTTTTTTTTGAATTCACCTTGAAAAACTAGGCTTAAAGCGAAAAGATTTTTCAGGTGTGAACACAAATCTGCTCCTTCATTCATTCCAATCTGTCGTTGTTCCAAACATACTTGTAGATATTTTGTATATTCGTGAAAACATAGGCGTTAAAACTTATTGCGTCTATAAACTATGTTTGTTTTATGACTATATTCCTTAATATGTATTAATAATTACTAAGATTGTATTAAGGCAACGGGTGTTAAAAATTACATTTTCATGCTTAGTGGAAAAAATAATAATTTGCCAAATTTATTCAAATATCGCATTATTAGCTACAATTAGTTAAATTTTCTGCTCATTAAAATCTCAAAAGTTTCTTAATATAATTATATCATAGGTGTTGCGTGATTTAATCAATACTTTTATGTTCATTTAAAGAAATTCTGTTCAAATGTAACTATTCATATGACAAATATTCAACAACTGTTAAGATTTAAGTTACCCTCCCATGTATTCGCATGGACTAAGGAATTATTCTTGAAATAAATTGAACTTCTGATGACATGGAGATCGGGACTAAATACCAATCTTATGTACTGACGATGCTTTTTTTAAATAGTTTTAAACTCTCTCTCTCTCTACGCAAATTTGAGCACACTTCTTCAAAATTCAACCTCCTTCATCCTTTATCATATACACAGAAAAGTAATTAGTACCTACATGGGCATATATAACATGAACGGGTAGTTAAACGTGGTGCTTTAAAAAGGAAAATTAAAATGGATCTAAAATTAATATAATATAAATATATCTACCAAATTTATTTAATTCATTTTGTATAAAAAATTGTTTATGTCATATAAAACTTCAAACATATGGGTCTTAGGTCACCTAACATATTAAAAAATTATATTTTAAACCATCTTTCTCAAACATTCGTAAGTATAGCATTACTAATTTTATTTTGCTATATGAACACCTAACTGATCGAATAATGAGCACCAGAAACAAAAATATTGCATAGTGGGTATATTTTTCATATTTCAATATGTTTATCTTAAAATAATCTATGATGGGTAATATAGCTATACTAGAATTAAAACAAAAAATGAACTAGAAGAAATATAATTGGTCTTTTTTCCTTGCATCTGATTAAAAAAAACTTGTTACTGGGAATAATATGGTCTTAAACTTGAATGGTATTGCTTTTGAGTGTTTAAAGTAGGAGTTTTCTTTTGCCTTTAAAAAATCTGGCCCTAAGATTATGAGACATAAAGAAATATAGAACCCTTGAATATATAACCCTAATGGACATCTCAATAATAAACCTAATTGAAAATTTTTCCTGGAAAACTTCATTTACGGCTACCCTGTTAAAACTATTGTAAAGATATTGTCTAAGAATGGTGAGGAAGTTTGGAAAATCCATTCATTTGAAGGCTCTTCTTACTCAAATATTTTCCCAACTGAACTACGAAAATATCGCTGAAGAGATTGTATTTTTAGATCATTTGCTGTTAAGTATTTTTCAATAATTACTTCAAAGTTGCAAACGTTAAAGGTGAATTAACTAAAATAAATCAATTCTAAATTTGATGTAGATTTATTTAACAAAACTCCAGATAAGTATATAAGATATATTTTATTTTTTCTATATCCTAAGATATTCTGTTTCTGGTTTTGAACTCAGGCTATAAGCTGCTGTTCTCACTTCATCAATATCCTTGTATTGCATTACTAAATTGTATAAGTTTAAATTGTTCATTTCATAAATATTATAGTCTACTCGTTTGAGAAAAATACTATTAACTTACTCGTTTTATTTTCAAGATGAGGTTTTCTTTAACACCTTGCTAAATGAGACTAAAATATTATTTTAAGAATGTAGGTTAACTCTCTTTTTTTATAACATAAATTTAATAGAGAACTATTTCAATTTGAGAATATCCTATACTAAACTAACACCCTCAGGATTCAAACTCACCACTTGCTAAAATAATATTTTAGTACAGTTTGCTTTTAATAAGTAAACTGATCAAAACTTTCAAATGCGCACGGTGTATGACGTCTACCTCGCCAATTGCGGAATTTATGCTGATGAGGAGATCGATATTAAAGCCCTGGCCGAGGGCAATGAAGGAGATAGTTTCTCACACGTGAGTTATCACTGATTTGGGTGAAAATTTTGCAAGCTATATAATCAACATTTCCCCTTATATTTAGCCAATCACCAGTGTGTTTTTTACCCACTCTAGTGGCCGAATTTTCTAAGGCGTCACCCTTGTATTTGATTGGCCTACTGAAGATGGGGTAATCAGGAGTTGACATCCCGGTTGCATGTACTGAGGGAGGTTTAATTTACATGATTTCCCATTTTCCTTCTAAGAAAACGATGGTAGATTAACTCTAAAATTATTTCTTTCCTGTCCCTTCCCGGCTATAGTAAATATACCATATGCAAATAACCTTAACAGTTAGTAAGACGTGGTGATAAAATAAATATAATATTAGTCACTCTAATTTCTTAGGGATCAGGAAGATATAGTTTAGAAAATGTGTACCCTATTTGGGTAAAGGTAGATCTTAAAACTATTTTGGAAATCACCCTTAATTCACGCGATGGGAATTCCAACTCCGATCACCTAGTCACCTGCAGACTGGTCTATTTGTGGAAGTTAGGCCTTGGACCATTCGAGAAATGAAGCAGGTTAGCTATGTTGTTAAACGTAATAGCTAGAACTATTAGTAACTAATTCAATATCTAAGGTATTGTATGTGATAATTACGTTTAGAGCTGCATCTAAATATAATATTCTTTAAATGGAAAAATAACCCCTGGCCCAGAGAACTGAACCCAGGAAATTAATTTAATACGCCAATGCTTTAACCACTGATCTAAATAGGAATCGTCCTGATTTCAGGATGATTCTCCACTCATATTTTAAGACACAGTTCAATAAGCCAATCCAAATGGTTTTTTAATTTACTTTGACTATAATAAGATAGACAGAATTTAGCGTTCGCAAAATATGATATTAAACGATATATTTTAAAGAGAAGTAAATACATTCAAATCCATAATTTGTTTCTTATACTAAATATTCATACACGTAAGCATATATTTATTTCTATAAGTATACTACCACTCATCTTGAAGTGAATTTACATCAATGATCGACATACATTCAAAATATTTTACTTGTTGAGCAGACACAAAGTCGCTCCAGAGTAATGTCTGAACACCTGTATTGCAGATCGAAACAAGATTTTTTTTTTATGTGTGTTGATGGAAGGTTTTCCTCGTATGTTTGCGCAAGAGAAGTCATTTCCGCTCAAAGTTGTATATTCATGAAGATTTTTATCACTGGCTGTTACTGCCATGTTGAAATAAAAAATATTGATTGCACTATATTCCGACTCCCCTTTCCCGGAATTCGATGGCGAGCCAACGGTAGATGGAAGGACAGTATTGGCTACCTGTTGCATACTAAGGTATCCGTAATCAAACCCTGTGTGTGTGTGTGTATGTGTATATATACACATCCTTTTAGTGGAATTCAAATATCCGTTACTGACATAGATGTTCTGCATGTTTTTTTTTTGGTACCTCAATTTTAAATGCTTTGTTATTATCATTGACATGTTTGATATTTTATACATTATTTATGTACTTGACAAGCAAAATAGTTCATAGAGAAGATATTTATCTAGTTGATACAAAACTACTATGCTTTTTTTTAAGTTATATTTTAAATATTTGAAAGATAAAATCAATATTTACGAATCTATTTTAATTTTGGAAGCTGCTTCAACTAAATTTTGGTTATGATTTGGTTGGACAAAGTTTTACCACTTATACGGGTTATAAGCAAATTTACACAACTTGGTTAAGGATGAAGCGGGAATAAATTTATAGGAAATGCATTCACGTTTGCCTGGATGAAGAGTTGGAAAAATTTAGAAAAAATTCACCTATTGTAAAATCGACCGTTATTGGAATTAATAACAGGAAATACATTTTAATGCAAGGGTGACGCTTTAGATCATGCTACCACAGAAGTAGCTTAATTATAATGTGTGAATTAACTCTTCTAATATCTAATTTCATATATTTATGGGTAAATGGGTAAACGTCATGTTTGTTTTGCCGGTTGAAGAGAAGTAAGGGCTAGAATATATGCCACATTATTATGAGGGTTTAAACTTATATATTTGGGTGAGGTAAGTATAATCTATTTGAAATGAGTGTACGTACATACGTTTGTGTAGAGGTAAAACGAGAAACCATTTCGTAAAAAAAACGGTTCACTCTAGCTATAACCGTATGATGTTAAAGCCTTTACTTAAAGGTCAACATAAATCTAGTTCATTGCGATACTGTCGCTCTAGATGTGTGTTTTTAAAGATTGATACGGCTGCCTACGCTTTAATTTGTAAAATCATACCTCAAATAACCCACGTGTTATTAAAAAAACTTTTAATGCATCAAAACTCTTTTTAGTCACATTAGAGTTTTTTTTAAGAAGAAGAAATTCTTAGGAAGCAGAGGATGTTAAATAATGATGAGCTACATACCCAGTATTAATCACAAGACGGTGTTAAGATATTAAAGACTCGTAGATTACAGTGAGCAGGATATGCAGCACAAATGGAAGCTTCTAGAACCGTGTTCAGGGTATTGTCTGGCAAACCTAACGGAAAGATATAATTCGGAGGACCTAGGCGAAGATGGGAGGATAACATTAGAATGGACCTGAAATAAATAGGGTTTAGTGAAGTGGACTGGATAAAGCTAGCTCAAGATAGGGATAGTTACCGTACTTTTGTAAGTGCGGCAATGAACCTTCTAGTTCCTAGTGCCATATAGTAAGTAAGGATTGAAGCGTGCCAATTTTATTAAAACCCTTCTACACGCAAATATAAATACACACATTTTAGCTCAGTAGTTATTTTTACAAACCTCACATTAGTTGAAATTGAATTGCAGCTTATTAATATAAACATAAAAAAAAAATATGAAATTATTAATATAAATACAAACTACTAATGAGAAGGGGTCATCAATAAGCCACATAACGCTTTAAGGATTGTGAAAGAAGGGAGCTCTCTCTAGTGGTTGAAATTAGAGTTTTGGGCGACTTTCTCCCATAAGAATAGCGTTGATCAGTGCTTATCAGGAAATATTATATTGTATGTTTGGCATTTCAAGTTTTATCTTGCACCCTCCTTACTATTGAGGCAAGTTATTTTCTCCAATGCAAATAGTACTAAGAATTCTCAAAGTTAGTCGGTGGTGGATCAGGAAATACTATATTGGGGGATGACATTTATTTCAAGTCTTAGCATTGATAATGTTTTCCCGTTGATAATCATATTTAAAGCTAACTTCTTATTCTAAATTGTAATTGATCCCGGTCACTTTTATTCTGTACCAAAAACTTCCCTATGAGATAATAACATTCAATGTTGATGTGTAAGGTTATGTAAAACAGCTTGTAAGAATTGGGGTTAAGGTTAGTGTCTGCTTGGTGTTAAACGGGAACGGGCGTTTAGAGGGTAGAAAGTAGTATGAAAAAACTGTCACGTGGCTTATGGCTCACACTTCTGTATCTATAATTTTGAGTTAATTTAAAAACACTACCATTGATATATTTTAATCTCGTACCTCACTGAGTACTAATATCACAAACATAGAACCTTCATTATACTATCAATATACTCATATTCCCCTGAACATCCCGATTCAATAATAATCTGGTTGGTTTTCTTCGATATATCCTAAGCTATACCTCTTATCGTATGTCAGGCCTAACATCATTTTTACAATTGGTTGGTTGTGTTTATAATTGATAGGATTTGAAATAATATTTGCGTGAAGGTAAAATGAGGAAATTTCATCTGGGATTCTAACATCGAAATCTCCGTCAAGTGAAAGCAATAGTAGACGAGGTGGTGACATGGTCTTACGCGCTTCTCTTGCAGTATATTAGACTATCAATGACAGGGTGATCGAGGTTTGAATCTCGGTCGGGTGTACTAAGGGTGGTTCTTTACTTTCCTGCCACACAAATGCGAGTAGACTTCATATAAAAAAATGCCTTCCTAATCCCCAAAACCACTGGTGTAGTTAGTACATAAACGTATATCCAGAATGGGTACTAAGACAGGGCGCTAAAATGAAGAATTATACGAGACTCATGCCTTTATATTAGTACTCGTGTTACTGTTTTCTTTGCAAGTGGATGTAAACTAATCTAATTAGAGGGCCGTTTTTTTTATAGGTCTTACCGTTTAGCCACAAGAGACCTCCAAATAAAGGTCCTCAACGACTTTAAAATTGCTCCTCAATTTTGAACTTTTCTCGGGGGCTAGATGTTGAAATGTTTAACTATTTGGAATTTTCCCGTCGGTTACAGGCTTAGAGTTATAAATTTACCAAAATACAAGTTTTTATCTCATCTGGAAGTGGGTAATGTTAGTGAGTGGGTCAGCCGTGTGAATTTATAGTAGTATAATATAACTCTCCCCTGCGGTTTGCGCTTGTATAGAAATAAAAACAATATTTTCACCTAACGAACACCAACATCATAACAATTGATCTTTAGGTGACCTGGTGGTCTAGGGATAAGGTATCATACTTCTGTACTGGGGGTTTGGGATTCAATCCCAGGTTCTGGCACAGATTTATCTGATTACTAAACCCTTCCGTCACCTCTGGAAAGACTTGTATTAGTCACAACTTGTGAGTGTGGGGACTGCCAGGACTCCACCGTGGTTCTGAATCCACGTTAGACTGTAGGTCTTCCATTTCATCTCACAATCACCCTACCATTACACCTTAGTGTAAGTGCATATAACCCGAACGGGTAGTAAGGCGCGGTGCTAATAATAATAATAATAATAATAATAATAAATCATCCCATATTTAGCTATCAAGGTAAACCTTCTCTTGCTTAGTGGGAGTGTTAGAAGCAAGAGAAATGGTGGATATTTTTTGCAGTTCTTTAGAGCAAAATAGTGCGTATAACCCTAACGGGTAGTAAGAGGCGGTGCTAATAATAATAATTTAGAGCAAAATATATTTTGGACAAAATAAATATAATATTAATTCACTAGAAATATAGAATCTAATGTTCTTCTTATGGTGATATAAACAGTTGTTGAATATTTGTCAAGGTTGTCCTGGAATTTAATGAATACTTTTTCTCTTCATATAAAAAGTTTCGCATTTAATAACACTATGCTTATTCCCGATATTCAACAACTGTTGACATCACGAATTAAATAAAATTATACTATATTTCTATTGGAGCAATATTTTATTTATCTTGTCCAAAAAGAATTTTGGTATAAAACTGAAAAAAAAAAACCGCTAACCTTTTCTCACGTTCTCTACAACTCCAGCTTAAGTTTAAACCCCACCCCTCCCCCTTATCCTAACACACTCTCAAGATTAATCAAGCAAGAAGGCTAGACCGTTTAGCCATGTTGATCTGGTGCTATCTGGGCTCAGGGAGTGTCTCTAAGAAATACTCCTTGTAGCAGCTGAATACCAAATTAGGTCTCGTATTCTTATGCTAATTACCTTATGTTTAAATAAATACACAGATGGTAGACCAGACAGTGTGCCTGGAAGATTTATAATAGAGGTACAAATAGATCCAAAGGCAATAAGGTCGTTCGACCATTAAAATGTTATTTGTTTTTGCTCTCAATAAAAATAAAATTTTATAATTATTTTTATAAACAATTACACTACAACCCTCATTGTTTGGCACATGTGTGGAATAAGTAATCAAACACGAGAATTCTGGGGCTATTTCTTTTTTCCACGATGTGTTCCCACTTTAAGAAACGGTGGATTCTTTTATTTTAAAATATGTCCTCTTAATTCCTAATTCATAAATGCAGTTGAATGAAAATAACCTAAGCTAGGATCAATACAGGGTCTAATTAAAATAAAATTTTCATTTTATTGGTACATATGTATCTGGCAATGTGGGAAATCAAGGTGTTCTATAATTTTCCTAGGCTTTCTATATAATGCCAGAGTTATTTTGGAAAAGTATTAAATACAAGTTTTTATATTGTATTTCTTAGCTATTTTCAAGTTCTTTGTCTTTTTGAAGTCCCGGAATATGTTATCAATTATTTTATCCATTTCTATGTAAGTCTTACGCCGTTTTCTTGAAGGTTCACCTAAATTCTAGGATTTAAGTTAGTCAAGTTAGGTTATTTTAAAATAGGGTGGTTAGGTTGTCAGGTTAGCTATTGTTTTCAGTAATATATAATGAATGTTTATTCTATAAATTCCCTACGAAAAGTATGAAATACAACAGCAAAACTAATTTATTTCATACTTTGCTAAAACTATTTTGGAATTAACTTATATATTATTTAGAAAAGTTACTGGCATAGAACCAATGACTTGGAATAATATAATATTATAAAAGTAGTTGTTAGAGCGTAAAGATGTCTTGTTTTGACTTAACATTTTGTAATTTTGTTTGTCAGTCTGTCCTGATGTTTGTTCCACTATAAATATCATGTGAGTAGAATAATTTTAACGAAATTCGGTATGGTTGTTATTTGAACCTCGACCAAACAAATTTGCACAGTACATGGTTTATCGATCCGTTCACCCATTTCAATCTGGTGGCCGCTCAAAAGGTTTTTCGTTTGGTGTCTTTTCTAAAGGGATTTTAATTTAAAATTGTAGGCAATGTGTCGAGTGACCAGAATATATAATTTTAAAATTGTAAAATATATAGTACGATATTGACGTCTTAAGCCGCGTGAACAGTGACAATTTTTTTTATATAGCACTGCATATAGCTACCCGTTATGGCTATACGCCTATGTACTTATTGCAATAATGGCTTAGGGATTAGAAAGGTTTAATCAAGAGGAAGTGCATCCACATTTTCGTATAGGGAGAATTGAAAACCATTTAGAAAAAAACTCTTTCAGTGCATCCGATTGTGATCGAACTCTGATCTCTCCGTCTTTGGCAGTCTAATCCAACAAAAGAATTATCTATTAATTTAATGCCAAGTTAATTATAGTTTATAAATATTTTTGTCTAATTTGGTCAACAAGTAAAGGTATTAACTTAAAGAATTATCTATTAATTTAATGTCAAGATAATTATAGTTTATAAAATTTTGCCTAACTTAGTCAACAAGTAAAGGTATTAACTTCAAGAATTATCGATTAATTTAATGTCAAGTTAATTATAGTTTATAAATATTTTTTACCCGCCTCGGTGGCGTAGTTGGCTAACGCGTTAGTCGTGTTGAGCTGCTCGACTGCTGAAGACGGGGTGATCGAGGTTCGAATCTCGGTCGGGTGAACTGGGGGTGGTTTTTCCTAAATGGTTTTCCACTCTCCCTCCACGCAAATAGCGGGTTCACTACCTCTAATTCAACCTTCCCAATTCCTAATCCATTAGAATAATTAGTACTTAAAGCGTATAACCGGAACGGGTAGTAAGACGTGGTGCTAAAAAATAAATAAATATTTTTTGTCCAACTTGGTCACCAAGTAAAGATATTATCTTCAAAGCCAATGAGGAATAAAGTAAAAATTTCCACTTGAGATCAAAAGAGAAATGTCAAGACTGTGATAACGATAATAACATGGAGGGAGTGAGGTATACTCTTATTTCTATTTATAACTATAAGAAGACAGATATGTGCGAAGGGACAAGTAAATACATGAGCTGATGGAGCAACCGGATATAATACAAATACAGAGATCAAACAAGATTAGATGGGCAGGGCATGTAGCCAGAATACCACCGGAAAGAAGTCAGATGGCCGTCAAGGACGGAATACCTGATAATCATGGGGGTGATCCAGAAAGAGATGGAGGAACGATGTGGCCATAGATCTGAAGGAGTTGGGTGAGGATGGGAATTGGAGGGGGAAGGCTCAGAATAGAGCAGGGTTGAGGCAAATTGTGCAGACGGCGCGTTGTCATCAAAGCCTGTGATAGCCTCTTATTAATCAATTATTAATATAGATATGCACAATATATGCTAACTAACTTGACTAATCACAGCACCACCAAAAAGCATTCTATTATAATGGATACAATTATATTGCATTCACGGTAGGAATTTACTTCTGAAAGGCCTTTTTCCCTACCATAAATCTACTATATAGTAGGATATTGGTAGGAAAAAAGACCATTTCAGAGAGTAATTCCTACCGTGAATGGAATATATATAGAATTTTGATATTGACGAGACAATGAATGAATATACTGTGTAATAGATCGTAATGACTTGGAGTTAAATAACCACCTTCAAGAATTTTAATCAGTTAAACATTTTAGCTAGCTATGGAATATGTGCAAGCTAAGCATATTTTATAAATATTTTAACATATAGGTTACCGCTTTGGTGGTCACATGGTATAAGATGCAACTATCACAGTTGACTAGACTGCAGATGATGATGAGGTCAGGATTAAAGTATATTATTTAAAATAGTTTTTCACTCTACCTCCATGCAAATGTGGATGCACTTCATCTAAATTAAACTTTAATAATCCTTAACACATAAGTGTAATTAGTTCATAAGTGTACAAGCTGAACTGATAGTAAGTAATACGCGTTGCTATACAAGACAATATAAATCAAAATGAGGAAGGTAACCTTTAGAATAAATTTACTAGCAATTGTTTACAGAGGAAGAAACACCCTTATTACACTTGGCCAATATTAAAATTCAAACCTTTATGTAAACAATAAACCCGAGAAGATGAGCTTGAGATTTATTCCGCTTGATCACCATTGGAGTTCTTTCGTGTCAAAAAATGATATATATATATATATATAAATTATTAAAATTATATATATATATATAAATTATTAAAATTATATATATATATATAAATTATTAAAATTATATATATATATATAAATTATTAAAATTATATATATATATATAAATTATTAAAATTATATATATATATATAAATTATTAAAATTATATATATATATATAAATTATTAAAATTATATATATATATATAAATTATTAAAATTATATATATATATATAAATTATTAAAATTATATATATATATATAAATTATTAAAATTATATATATATATATAAATTATTAAAATTATATATATATATATAAATTATTAAAATTATATATATATATATAAATTATTAAAATTATATATATATATATAAATTATTAAAATTATATATATATATATAAATTATTAAAATTATATATATATATATAAATTATTAAAATTATATATATATATATAAATTATTAAAATTATATATATATATATAAATTATTAAAATTATATATATATATATAAATTATTAAAATTATATATAAATTATTAAATAATATTTAGCACCGCGTCTTAATACCCGTTCGGGTTATACCCATTAAGTACTAATTACTCTAATGTATTAGGAATTGGGAAGGTTGAATTAAAGGAAGTGAACCCGCATTTGCGTGGAGGGAGAGTGGAAAACCATTCAGGAAAAACCACCCCCAGTTCACCCGACCGAGATTCGAACCTCGATCTCCCCGTCCTCAGCAGTCGAGCTCAACACGACAAGCGCGTTAGCCAACTACGCCACCGAGGCGGGTTAAATTATTAAAATTATATATATATATATACATATAAATTATTAAAATTATATATATATAAATTATTAAAATTATATATATATAAATTATTAAAATTATATATATATAAATTATTAAAATTATATATAATCAAATAGAAAGATAAAACAATGTTGGTACAGTGTTGCGTCATTATGACATAATTCACGTCCCTCTATAAAGTTCCACGTGTAATTTTACACTTGGAGCCAAGCCCCTCTGACCTAAAAAAAATTGTTTGTTTTAATGAACCATGAAATATATTGTTCCCTGGCTGTATTGAAACCTAACGCACATCTACAGAGCTGTCGTTGGAGAGGCGTATGTTTTGAAATACACATTTGCACAAAGGTCGAGGGAGGGGGAGCGCCATGAAAGGTTTTGGGGTAGTTCCTGGAAGGGGTAGGTCAACCCTGTGCAATTAATTAGGTTTGCCACAACAACGTCACACTAGACCGCTTTTCTCTCTACGTCATTTATTGAGAGAACAATTTAAATAATTGACTTCGTAAACAATGTCACATCTAATATTGTTGAAGGATAGCTACAGCTTCTTTAGTCCTATATATTGTAAGAGTGGGGGAAGGGAAGTTTGCCTGGATCATATTTTACTCATTTTGATACTAGCCCCACGAGTTCAAATTTACTTATATTCAATGTAATTTTCATTGAAATTCCTATCTACACATTTTTGTTATGTTTTTAAACAGTTGGTCAACTATTACAGGGCATTATTATTATATACTATCAAGAGGATGTATTGTGATCGTGAGATTATGACAAATTTGTGTCAACACGAACCCAAAAAAGTGGATTTTATAATTTTGTTTGTCTGTCTGTCCTAGGTCAGGGAATCAAAACGGTTGGATATATTTTGTTCAAAATTATATCTAGATTTTTTAGGGAAATACCACTAAATACTATTTTTTTCGCCCTATCCCTACAATTAAAGGTAGTTTACTGATGAATAATATTTTTAAGAAAAGATTTTTGCATTTCCTTCTGTCAAGCTGTTTTAATATCTGTACCTTGGAGTAGAGCCTAAATATTTTACCGAACAGCCTGAATCTTTATATCTAAGGCTTTCATAGGGTTTCCCCAAGGGGTTTCCGGAATTGGATATCTAAGCATAAAATTAAAGGTATTTTCTCTAAGGCCGTAAAGAGAAAAGAGAGATTTTATCAAAATTTGCCAAAACGATTTTGATTAAATTTCATTTCTAATCAGTGATCAATATCACAAACAAAATGGCTACTCACAACTTTCTGACATAATACATTTAACGGTTCCTTTGATGCGTAAATACTAACCTTTTATATTTCCCTATCTTTGGGATATAAAATTACTTATCATTACAAATATATAGGTCTATTTATGATAAACATATTTTATTTGAAACATCATTAAAATACTAATACATTTCAAGATATAAGCAAATATATATAATTTTAAACTTTTCGAAAAGGTAAAGTATTGCGACCGTAAAAAAATAATTCAACCCGAGATGTTGATGGATGTTAACGTTTCATGACCCCTCCCCCCGAACCCTACAAAGTGTTTTTTTCAGTGCCATCTGTCTGTGTATCTGTTTAACCTTAAAATTAAAA
Source organism: Timema douglasi (assembly GCA_901482245.1). Classification (NCBI taxonomy): domain Eukaryota; kingdom Metazoa; phylum Arthropoda; class Insecta; order Phasmatodea; family Timematidae; genus Timema; species Timema douglasi. The sequence continues at coordinate 238,369 of CABEEJ010000180.1, forward strand.
GTACGGTAGTAAATAGCGAAAAGAAAAAAAAACATTTATTTTAAAGTTGGCTATTACGGTTTTGATTAAAATTCTTATATAACTGTTGGTTAAGATTATACATAAAATGTATATTTTCATTTCCTCATGAAAATGAATTTTATGGTACCTTACAGAAGTGTAAATTTCCATATCTCATTAAGTTTTTGAGATAATAAATAACTTATCAATGCAAAATTGTAGTACTTGACCTATCATTGCAAAATTGTAGTACTATTAAGATTAAAGAATATTTATTTGAAATATATTTTTATAAAACCAATAGTTTCTGAGATATTGGCAACTATGTTAATACAAATTTGTGTGATTTAGTTGTAGATAGATACTACTTAACTTTTAACATACTAATTCTCTAATGATATATAGTAAGTAGGTCTCTCAAATATTTGATGTTCTTTTTCCTTTAACCTCTTAGGGGAAATATTTTAATATGAGTCATCCCTCTATTTCATTTTTGACTTAATATTCAAAATCTAACTTTTTTATTGGTCAAAATTTATAAATGAATAATTTAATAGCAATGCGATAACTATAAGATGTGCAAACTCAAATAAAATGTAAAAAATATCAATCGGAAGTCAACATTTTAATGCCAAGTATTGAACCTTTTTGACCCAATATCAAGATATTTTTTGGTCCAAGTAATAAAAATTAAGACTTTAATTCTTTGGAAAAAAAATTATAAAATTTAAAACTGGCAGTCCAAAAAAGTTTTACTTAAGTATAACACAATTTTTTCTTGGGTTTTGTAGTATAAATTATTTCGTTTCACATATTTTACGAGCTTTGAGTAAAAATCACCAAACTTAAACAATGGAGAGAGAAAGTCCGTGCGGAGTTCCGTCTCATTTTTATTTTTGTTAATCATGATTCTAATTTATTTTTTTAATTGGACTTATATTTTTGCACAGGATTTATTTTAGGTTAAACTACTTAAAAGCGTTCCAAATAATCAATTTTGCATATTTTATTGTTATCTACCTGCAAGTATCCATCGTTTCCTGGCTGGAGATAGTGATGTTTGGAAATCCCCTTGGCTTTAATATTTTAATTCCTACGTGGCGATAAGTTTCGATGAAATAAATCAATTAATCAATACTTTATTAAACATCAGGTAATAAATAACCACTAACAAATATTGGATACTTTTTTTAGTGTAACAAAGCAGTCATGATTTAAATCGAAAGTTAAAGATTATAATCTGATAAATCATTATCACTTTTCTATCTACATGTAGGCCTAAATAAAATTTCAGATGTCTATGTTTAGTTGATTTTTTTACTCTCCGAACTGGTTACTTTTGTATTTGAGATGTGAGTATATTAATTTGTGTAATAGTACAAATCAACTAACTGAAATCTTGTTTACTTTTCATCAAATGCTCTGTAATTATTTTCTTTAAATTTTCAGTTAGTCTATTTCCTATCTACATTATCGTGGGTAAAATTCCTTTAATCTATATGTCACCGGCATTTTGTTAAATTGAGGCGTTCTATAAAATGCCTAGGCTTTCTATATAATTCCAGAGTGGTTTTGGCAACGCATGAAATAAACGAATTCTGCTGTTGTATTTCACACTTATTTTCAAGTTCTTTGTCTTTTTGAAGTCCCTGAATATGTTATTTCTTTTATCCAGTTATATGTAAATCTTGCACCGTTTTCATGGAAGTTCACTTAATTATAAGGATTTAAGTTGGTCCGGTTAGGTTATTTTAGAATAGGGTAGTAAGGTTTGGTATGTTAGGTTATCTATTGTTCTCGGTAATATATAAATATTGGTTACTCTACAAATTTCCAACGAAATGTATGAAATAAAATAGCAAAATTAATTTAATTCATACCTTTCTAAAACCACTTAGGAAATATATAAAAAGCCTGGCCATTTTAAAGATTATCAGGTTTACACACATTGCCATTAACATGTATATGGTATAGACTATAGTATATAAAAATGATGCAGATGATGTAATAGGGAAGTTATACTGATAATTATGTAAATTATCAACTTGTTGAAAATACAACATTAGGAATCAATAAGTTCGTAAAGGTATACAGTTATAAAATCTCGGCCATGTACAGCAAAATATAAATTAATTAAAAAAAAATTATTTTCACTTTTGTTTAGCCATTGATATTCCATTCAAATAGTAACAAATTCTCTAAAATAATATCCTGTTCTGTTTTAATTAGCTACATTTGAATATAAACGCTTAGTACAATAAACAATCTTGAACGTAATCTATTTTCATTCACTTCAAATGTGTTTATGATATTTGTTTTTTGGACATGACTATTTTAATTATTAATTTAGATTTAAAACTCTCCCCATATAATAAATATATATTAAATGTAGAAATTACTTTTTTTTTAAATAAATGGTAACAATACATTTAAATTATTAGACAATAAAATATATTATTGAAGTAAATAATTATAATTTAACTTTTTGATTAAAATAAATTTTAAATGTTAATATTTTAAAATTTATATTGTAATGCGGGAGTTTACGAGTTTTTTGATTCATATAAACATTTATAATTCCATAGTAAGATTCTAAATTAGAGCAGACAATTCTTTCGTTTAAAAATGTGTTCTTCCTTATATTCAAACACGAAATAACTCGTTGGGGATAAATGGTGAATCCCTTCCCTCCTTCCCCCACACTACTCTTCAGAACAATACGTAACACCCCACTTTGCATAATGAGGGTGTAGGCACCATCTGGGATAGGTGTGGAGGAGCCACTGAATGATAATGGCTCTTGGTGCTAAGCACACCCAAAGTTAGACTAGATTAAAGCAATACTGTCCATGCATGTAATTTGATTTTATATTAAAAACTTTGATTTTATTTATACGAATATTGTACGTTATGTAGAAGAATAAATATAGGCTATGTAGCTATATATATATATATATATATATTACCCTAAAATATTTTAAAAGATTTTCATTATTTTGAATTATTTAAAAAAATCTTAATTTGTTTTTGCTAGAAACAATTTGTAGTTCTTGATTATTAAGTTTTAGTTAAAAATTAAATATTACAATTAAGGATATTATTTAAAATTTTCTTTGATATAAAAAAATACATTTTCGTATTTACTGAAATTTAAATGATTGGAAAGGGCTCTAACTATTTTGTTTAAAATTAATATCTACGATGTGTTTGACATTTTAAATAACCCCGAATACTTGTTTTTTAGGTAAAAATTCTTTAAAGAGCGGTTTACAAATTAATTATTATAAAAAATTCAAAATATTTTGAAAATGAATTGAAAGATTTTGTTTGAAAGTGTTCTAGGGGGCGTGTTTAATATGACGAGAAAAATCTATACTCTTTTTGGGTAAAAATTAATTTAAGGGTAGATTACTGAGTATTATTTTAAATCGTAATATTTTAAGAAATACTGTAACGATTTGGTTTAAAATCAGTTTCTGTTAAGACTCACAGGAATTTTAATTCATTTTAAATAACATCAAAATATAACACTAGTCAAACTAACAAAATGTAACACTAGTTTTCCACAAAATATTTCTACTTTTTTCACAATAAGTAATATCGAATATTAAATTTGTTTTCTGACATCATCCAAATATCTAAGTAAATTATTAGTGTAATATATTTTTAGCACTTATAGCACTATTCTTACAATGAATCACCACACAATCAGTTTTATGAACAAAATTACCTTCTATTATGTCTTATTTGTTTTAAAATACTTTTATGTGGTGTAACCACAAAGGGCTCTCTAAAATTGAATAGTGTTTTTATGACTGTCATTTATTTATAACTTCTAATTATATAATTAATGTATTTCTCGTCTTGTATATATCTATCTTTAATAAATATTATATACGTTTTATCAACAATTTTGTTCAAATTATTCTATTTTATTCTGTTTTATGGATTTCTAATGACATTAATAATAATCTTTCCTTTTTAAACTTTCCCAAGTGTGGTTTTAAAAATATACTATATCGAACGTAAGAACTACCCCAAACCACCATTAAGGTATATATATTTAATTTTTAGAATTCTAACACCTTAGCTAAGTAAGTAGCGTGTTTTTTTTTAATGAGCTAAGGGTCTAGGGATCTATTCATAGCGTGGCTGAATAATTAATATACAGTGCAATTTAGTTTTTTACATTTATGAATTAATTACTGGGTGCTTGATTTGTGACTGCTATAGATTCATTTAAGTTTTCAAGTCGTTTACTGATATAACTTAATAAGTTGGTTCTGAAGATGAAATACACGTTAAATATCTCAAATATATAAAAAACATTATTTTAAAATAAAGAAGCATTTAATGGGAAAGAGGTTTTCATCAAGATTTCTAAAATTAATATAAAAAAACTTATTTGTTACATTTCCGTTTATTATCACACCAATAAGTCAATAGACCTTCCCGGAAAGCCGGATGAACTCTGAACATATTTAGTTTCAAAATTATTAAAGTCAAGGAAATAGAAAAGCTCGCTCCAAAGTTATACAACTAATAGAGAAGACTAATTTTTTGTGGGATTTGAAATATAATCTTGGCTAGTAAGTAAATAAGCCATATCGGAGTGTCAAATAAATCTTAAAATATACAAATTACAATGTGGAGACAGAAAAAGAGTTGCGAGAAGGTTTGTAGGTTGACAATTTTCCGAAAATAATTTGAAACATACTTAACAGTAAAATTAAATTAAATTAAAATTAATATTTGCCAAGTATGTGAAGGACAACGCGCCAATAACCACTAACGTTGTGAAAGCGAGGCAAAATTTTCAAAGAAAAATTGAAGCCTATTCAGCACAGATATAACTTTAAAATAAATACATTTTGGTGACATAGCTTGTGAATCGTGATCATTTTTTAAAACCATGATGCTTATTACTCAACACGTTTTTTAAAACAAAATAACAAACTAATTATTCTCATTGGTAGACTGAGATGCTCTTTTTACCGAACATTTTTCTGGAAAATATATATTCGTTCGCTAGGAGAAAGTTTGAATTATTCTCTCTTTCCATTTATATAATAAATCTAACACTGCCTTGAGAATGATGCAGTCAAATATATATATATATATATATTTATAAATATCTTAACTAATTCGTAGACACTTTCTAAATATCATATTAAGATAACACATTTAATATATGTAGTACAATGTGTTTAAAAAAAGACTATAATTTTTTAAATAGATACTTAGTAATTTTTATTCTTGCTTTTGGGCACCAAACAAATAATTATTTTGTTATCTCCTCATTCAATTATTATGATCCAGGCATAAAATACTGCAGTGTATGAGTATTAGTGTGGTAATAAAGGACTATATATATATATTGGTTTATTTACCATTATTTAAATGTAAAATAATCATGAGTGTTTTTACTATATTCTAAAACAAGTCCAGCATAGTGGTAATAATTTTTTATGAGACACTCCGAATGTTTAAGCAACTTTTGATAAGTTTTACTAGATTATTTACGTTTTGCGCTAATACTATTTAAAAAATAAACCTAAGTCTTAGCTTTAGAAAACCTCGGTATCTGTGTATCAAATTTAGTTAATACATTTTAGAATCCTCCAAAATTTTGAGAATGACTGAATCCAGTTTGTATTTAGCTTTTTGTTTAACACAGCGACATTTTTCCCGTTTGGGCTATATTCATTATAATTATGGAATCAGGATTGAAAAAATAAAGGTTTAATTTAGAGGAAATGTACCTACAGTTACATGAAGGTATCTCACAATCACCCTACCATTACACATTAGCGTAAGTGCGTATAACCCGAACGGGTAGTAAGACTAGTTGCTAATAATAATAATAATAATAATAATACATGAAGATAGAGGGGAAATCTATTTTTTCTATTTTTTCTATTTTAGAGGAAATGTACCTACAGTTGCATGAAGGTAGAGGGGGAATCTATTTATGATACGTCAATTTCAAAATCCACCCTTCCAATTAAGGGAAAATATACTAGATGAAACTCTTTTCCACTGATGTGAGAGTTAATTTAAAATATCGATATAATTTTTTTAATATAATAATTACTTTCATTTTAAGAGTTAACGAAATTTGTTGAAAATTATATTTTCGAGTTTGTCTTAATTTCACTAATACAAAAATATTTATTACATTTGATTTTATAAAACCTTCATAATATCTTCAAGACACAAATATTATCAAATTTTTGTAAATAATACGAATATTTTTGATTAATAAAATATTTGATGAATAAATGAAAGCATTACTAATTTCCTCCTAAGAACTAATGATTGTGTTCAAGTTTTGGTTTATTGAGTTATCGTTTTATTAGCCAGGTGGGAAATGTAAACATGAGTTAACCAATTAAATTACCTACCTCACCCCAAACTAAAGTTTAGGGAGGGAAATACCTTAAGTAACTTTCCTTCATGTTGAACATTAAAATGAGCACTTAACTTGAAGACCAAAGGATCGTATAGAAATAATTTTACCAACTATCTTCCAGGTAATAAACAGTTTGTAAATTAATTCAACATTTAATGTGCAATCAAATATTAATACTGCCCCTTTACCATTATTATTAGTTATTATTAGTTTACGGAGAATTAACATGAAGTCAAATTTTATTTGTGGAATCTTTTGGATGGTTCTAACTTTAACTATGTAAGAAAGGCATCGCCACGTAGATATATTAACATTAATATTATCATAAACATCATCATAACTATATTATTTAATCTAATACCACCAACACTATGAGATATAATTTAAAAATTTGTTGTGAAAAACAAAACTAAACACTTGATACGTTAATAAATGTTTTAAACAAATACGTGTGAGAATATTTTTAAGAGAAAATATTATTCTGTGTGCAGTATAATTTTGTTTATATTTATTTAATAGTCTAAGTATCTAATTTCAAGTATTGTAGAGTTATCTTTAGGTACTTTGGGATTGTATTATTAAATAATTGATATAATTTCTTTTGAATCCTAAATAAACGTTAGTTGAAATTGGAAAAAAATATATAGTATTCTCTCTTTCAACAAGGCAGCTATATGGTCCAATTTGAGTGTCCATCATTTCTTATTAGTATCTTTATTTTTTATATCCTAAAACTTCATGTCCTTTCCTTGATTAAGGTCATCACGCAGTAGCATTAATTGATCCTCCTCTCTCTTTCACGCTACCTTATATTTTGTCACTCAATAAGCCATTATTTCTCATAAGGTGACTCATATAGTTTGCTAATCTTAACAGAATCACATGCATAATATCTCTATTTTCATTTAAACTTTAAACTTTTTCATTAGTTCCCTAACCTGTCCACTTTATCCTTTCCTCTCTTACACCACTTATCTACAATTTTGGAAATTTATTTCAAACAGAAGAAAGGGTTTTTATAACAATAGTTGAGTTATTTTAATTATTTATTATAAGAAATTATATGATTATATTAGCACATTGCGTCTTACTACCTGTTCAGACTATGTGCTTATGTACTAATTACGAAAATTATCTAAAATGAGTAAAGATGAATTTAGTGTAATTGTACCCACATTTTCTTGGATGGAGAGTGGAAGATCATTTTGTCCAAAGCACCTTCCATACACCCAATCGAATCTTGAACTCCGATCATAATGTCATCGGTAGTCTAGTCTTACACGAGAGTGACACCTTAGACCATGTGGCCACCGAAGAAGGTTATTAAAGGTCGAAGTTTGAGTACAGGCTGGGTAGTACAGAGAATATTTGTGTTTATGATTTACTACTGGTTCTTTATCCAAACCTCATTATACTTCCTCTAAAATCAGCCCTATTAATTCCTTCTCCATATAAATTAATAATAATATTTGTTTTATTTATCTGCGTTTAACTATAGTAATAAGTATGGATTAGAATGGTTTCATTCAGAGTAAGTACACCACCACTTGTATCGAGTTAAATTGGACAACCATTTATGATAAACCACTCTTGTAACCCCCAATCGGGATTCAAGCTCTTACCTTTCCTAATCCTGAAAACAGATTCATCTGGCTTGACGTTTAGTTCACGGGTCTACTGATAAAAATAATATAGTTAAAAGCATTTATATTAAACGTGATAGTTAAACTAGAAAATATTTTTATGTAATTTATGTTTCATTTGATTGCTTTTGTTAACCACGTTAGCGATTACGCTGATTAAATTCTTCGATCATTGAGACTGCTTTGTCGTTGCAAGGAGCTTATAATAGACAGAATGGGAGGATGGTTTCCCCTCGGTGGTTTCCCAATATCATGCAACTTAAATGCGGGTACATTTTACCTTCTAATTGTCTAACCTATTTATTTAATTTAAATGCGCGTTGCCTTGATCAGTAACAATGTACACTGGGGGGAAATGTAAACGCTGTTTTTGATATGTAGGGATGTATGATACTTCGAAATGTAGAGGTCAACTAAAGATTAAATTACATCAATAAACTCATCTTGGATATTATATTCGGATATGTAAGAAGAAAATAATAAATGGAACTTTGGTTTTTTTCTAAATATTTTTTTCTTTGATTAAATGAACTTAGCTAGACAATCTAAAATGTGAAAGTAGTTTATTTTACAGGAACATAAACCTTATTTAAAACTTTGCTTCGATTCGAATTCACTTCATGAGAAAAGCGGCATTAGAAAATACGTTTCAATAAAAAGAAAAAGTTGTCATTAAATTAAAGGATATCCTTGACAGATATTTACGAACTTTTGAGGTCACCATTTGAAGAAAATTAAGCTCGGTGTTTGTACTTAAGAAATATTTTATTTCTCTTGATCAAAATAATATTTGATAAAAATACGGCAAAAGCACTGAACTTTTATCACACCCCTAATAACCCCAGCTTAAACAGAGACCTTCGTACACACTAGTAATTAGTCAACATAATTAATACTATCTCGATGTTGACCAAACAATATGGGCTTGCAGCTTACGCAAGTTTCTGATTGGACGCGAATAATAACCGAGATGGTAATCAAGGAGTGCCAGAGTGGCGTGTTTATACTGGCCAGGGATTTGTTGGAACATGAGACATTATAGATAGTTGAGAGCCGCACTGCCCAGAACAGTTCATCTTCGTCTAAATCTCTGCCCACAAGTATCCTCATCTAGCTCGTCCAAACCCCCACAGGAGAAATAAAACCCTTCTCATCCACATTTCCTGGGTGAAGTTAAGGGGATTGGCAAAGAGAGAAGGGATGAGTAATCCAAACGATGACTACCCCAAGTGACCATATTGATCTTTGGCAAAAGCGTTGCAAGCTCCTATAAGTGAGGATAGGGATTTGGGAAGAGACAAAACGAACATATTATTCCATTTTAATTTGGAAAATAAATACAGTGTTTTATCAAAATAATAATACAAATGGTAAAGTAAAAGAAGAAAATCTAAATGTATAATAAATATGTTAACTAAATCATTTATACATTTCTCTAAAAGTGGATTTTTCATTTTTCTATAAAATACACCTTACTGATTCCTTCAGGGTAATAGTTGTCCCATTTGACTAAGATATTTGAGGGCGGGATGTCCCCTCTTTCTTCACCTGTTAAATATGCCCTATATTGACAAATTTAGGTAGCATTTAGAAAAGAGTTGGCATACACACACATACATACATTTTGATAATGACAATCTATGGTCATTATAATTTGTGCAACGTTACTTGAAACTTATTTTGGTATTTTTTCTTTATTTTAATATTTTTATAAAATATTAATGTGTAATAAGTAATAAAAACAAATAACAATATTTGTAAGCTTGTATTTGTTTATTTTTACAAGAAAACAAATGTTTACTATTAAATATTTAAAAGCAAACCTCACGGAAGATCAAAAGGGAAATTAAGTAGAAGAAGGTGCAGCGAGGCGAAACGATTTTCATTCTGCACTCCACACTGTCTTCTACATCTGCATCTTCACACACGACAGTTTCCACATGATAATTTTTTGCGCCTTTTTGTTTTAACATGCCCATTTTCTGTTTGCTTTGTTTGGCTCCAATTACATTCTTAGACTAAAACTCATTATTGAATAACTTTCTTTTAGTAATCATAGTATCGGGTTTCTTAAGAGTCTTTGTTACTGATTCAAGAATATATGGGCTTGATGTAAGGACAGCTGTCCTACCCTTATATCTATGGGGCCTACTTTTATTATTTCCTGTGTTGCCTTTTACTTGAGTGATTGGTAAAATATCACCGGGTGTTACACGAACTGTAGTAGACCTATCACTTGAATCCTGGAAGTCGGGTACAAACCTTAGCTCTGCATGCATTATTGTGTGGCGGGGGTAAGGATTTTTGGCTAAGACCTGTTGTTGGTTCCGATTCAGGCGTGATTTATGAATCATTTTCAAGGTTCTGAGCAATCTACTCAACTAAAGGTCGGTTAGAAGACTCATTTGGTCCAAAGGTTTTTTCAGGAAAAATATGTTCATTCAACTGGATAAATTACAGTTTTATGGAATGCGCTTATCGCATTATTAGGAGTTGCCGCTCGTAAATAAACTTTTCAAAAAAATAATCCTCTTTATTTAAGTGTTATTGCTTTTCTTGGATGGTTTCGTATTAGGTTTCACATTCATGGGTGTAGAAAGCACTGAAATTATACATGAAAGAAACATCAAGTGTTTGTAAACGGTGAGACGTATGAATAAATAAATATATATATATAAATATATATATATATAACACATGGGCGTGCTTTTCCTTTGCAGATTCAAGGAATTCTATGTTTTGCGTATGCGTTAATTAATAATACAGGATCATCCTGCGTGGGTTTTAAATGGATAGAAAATAGTTGAACCAAATAGGACAACATATGTTGGTTTACATCCATCCAGATGGCTGGCCAACCAAAACTGTGCCAGGGGGTGCATGTTCTATCAATTATGGATTGTGTATTGCTCTTGAGAATATCACAAGTGGAGGAATATATTACCCAGAAGCACTAAGACATTGCATCTATTGTTGTGGTCCCTCTTTCAGCTCCAGACAAAGGACCAACTTGTTTTCCCCCCTTACAGCTTAGTATTTTGGATAGCTTGTTTGGTACAGTAGAAACTGTTGACTCGTCAACGTTAATAATACGACTTGGACTGAAATGATATTTATCGTAAAGTTAATTCAATAAGATGAATAACGGATGAACATTTGTTTTGTTAAAAGCAGTGGCTCGAGCAATATATGTATTTGCTGGCATTCTAAGTGAGAGATCTCTATTTCTTTTTAATAAATTGAGAACCCAATCTTTTCCTGCCATTCCTGTCCCATAGTTGAATGGATGTAGGATGTGGTTTTTTAGGAAAAATTGATAGCCTAAGGCAAGTAAATCTTTAATCCGAATATAAATATTTTGCTTTCCATAAAAAAACAATGTTCTACCAACGGTTTCTTTTCTTCTATTATAAAACAATTTCTGAATCCACCCAATATCTTCTTTGATGCATCTTCGGAAGCTCCTTCTTTCCTGGGTTGTCTAAACAATTTTATTTTCGGGACACTGAATTTAATAGCAGCATCTTGCAATGACAGATGTTTGTCTCTCACGGCTCCAATTGCAGCTTCCATGTCATCTTTCGACCATTCGTGACGATAACTTTTTCTCACATAGCTACGAACCATTTTATCGACCTGGAAATAAGATATTCACACATGACATAAGTATAATGAATTAAATATAATTTTAAATTTACTTAACTATCTATGGGGAATGGTGAAATAACAGTGGGGTAAAGTGGAACAGGAAATTTCAGTCTACCTCATGATGCCATTTTGTCATAGCTTGTAATTGTATTATAATGTGTGGGTTCCAAACTAATATCGTTACATAACAAGGTAGCTTGATATTTATGTAGTCCATACATAAAATATCAACATTATTTTTTATATAAATTTGCTCATAATAGAAAAATTAGTGAGGTTAAAAACTTACCAAGAGAGTAAAGACAAAGAATAAACGGAAGCCACTATTCACACGTTGCCGCGATGTTCACCATATATGTTCCACTATTTAAAATGGTGATGAAGAAGAAGTTTATGACAATTGTCAACAGGCAGCAGTACTGGGGAGTACATATTTCACTTTGCCTCTCGGTTCACTTTGCCTCACCTTCCCCTACAAGTTTAGATTCGATCTAAAAAAAACATCGACGTGTTGCGTTATGATTTATTCCCTTAGGAACAAATATATTGGGGAACACTTCCTTAGTTTTTAAATTGAATATAATAGATTTAACATCTTGTTTAAATTTTTGAAATAAGATAAGATCGTTTCACTGCTCTGCATTTAACTGTTTTACTAAGTTTAACACACAAAAAAAACACTACAACAAGGGTTTCCAAGCCACACGTCGTGACGCCCTAGGGCGTCACCAGTTTTTTTCCAGGGCGTCACGACTATAAGTAAGAACTAAAACATATGATCAATAGTGAAACGCAACATACACTCGTTCATATTTTAAAGAATGGAATTAATCATACAAGACGTCTACTCTAACTTCTTCTTATTCAGTTCTGTTTTTTTTAATTGTATTCGCACTCTTGAAAGAACACAAGATAATAATGTAAGTTAAAATTTTATTTATAAAATTCACTAAATTTAACATGGGCAGTTATTTTACAAATATTGTGTACAGGTGTTTCGCGTGAAAAGGCTGACATATGAAAGGTGGTGCGGTCTAAAAAAGTTTAGGAACCTAGCTATTTACGCAAAAGCTCGACACAAAAAGTATTAAATTATCTATTTACAAGATAAGTATTAAAAATAGTATATTCTGATAGAATTAGATAATATCTATATTAAACTATTTAATATTAGTATGTTTTGAAAGAAGTAGAATTAGAAGTCACCTTGACACTAAGGATTCATTTGTTTAATTCAAAGGTCTATAATTTGATAGTCTTGAATTTGTTTTCGCTTTAATAGATTCAGATATATCTTTCGTAACATTATGTAACAATTTATTAATGTTTATTTTAACTCCTGGGAAAAACGAAATGTTCTATAACGGGTCAATTGAAAAATTAGCTACACGATTTATTGGTCGAGTTGTTTAAGGTTCTCCTCTTACTATTTACTGGACTTCTAATGAATGGGGATATTGTTTTTCGAATCCCGGTCGGGTCTACTGAGGACATTTTTTCTTAAATAATTTTCAACTCTCATTCCACACAAATGTATTTATTCTACTCCACTTCTAAGTTTAAACTTCCCTATCAATAATGAGTTATCGTACTTAGTATACAACTCTAACGAGTAAAAAGAAGCTTTTCTAAAAGTAATAATTAATTTAACTTCTTTGTTAGAACTGCTTATAATTGTATGGACATTTTTAAATTCAAATATGTAAAAGATATAGCATTGTAAGAATGTTTACGGCACTAAAGGCTTTTAATTTATTTAGTTTTTATTAAACCTAAGAGACATCCTAAAAACACATCTGATTATTACAAAAGGCATTTAAAATATCCCCTATGATTATTTTTTAAATACAAATTGTAGGTTTAACAGTAAAGAATTGAGTACAGTCTTATTTTCATAACATGAAATTTATTTAATAGCTCGAAAATATACTATATCTACTTTAACCTATTTATACGTCAACTCATGTTATCTTAAATTTGTTATATATAAAACATATATTTAAAACAACACTAATATTATAGTGAAATATTAATTATAAATAGTTTTTCTAAAAGATATTTCCATAAAATAATCATACTGTATTTCCGCTTTGTGACAATTTTAAAGAAGCTTGTGTGAACATAAAACAAACATATTGACCCCTCATCAGTCTTGATGATCAGCGCATCATCTGTACGTTTCAAGTGGTACAAACCACCAAACACCGCACAGAGCCTGTAAACAAGTGATTGTCATATATCTAGGAGTAGAGAAAAATAATACTAACATAAACCTTCAGAAACAATCGCCATCCAATATTCCAAGTGGTAACTTTATAAAAATAATAAAACATAATTTCACTGGTAAAATAAATAACTATGATTATTCAAGTCCTTAACAAAGTGCTGGATCTCAGAGAGCAGAATGGAGAGCGCTATGAAATGAAAAACTTCATGGCTTTTATGCATTCCTAAATATGGGTGAAGAGTGATGACAGGCGTGTATACAAAAGTTTAGCCAAGAAACCTGAAGTTACAAGTTTAATTGTATGCTGAGATATCGATGAGAGAAGAATAAAAATCAAAATAGATTTGAAGGAAGTTATGTGGTTGGAGGTTTCTAGAGATAAGGTTGAATGGCAAGATTATGTTCTGGCGGCCATGAAAGATGTGTTCGATAAAAAATTATGTAGAAATATTGGAAAATGTCTTAAATAAAACATGTTGAACAATATATATATGAGGAATGTACTTATATGTTACATTTACTTTAATTGCTTTGTTTAACTTATTTGGTCAATTAGGTCAAGATAAAATAATAACATAGCGTTCAAGATGATTTATTTGTATTTGTTAGAGTTTTTATATATGCTAGACTTGGAAACTTGATTTCGATTAAATATTTAAAAATAACAATAATAATTCTAATTAATAATAATAAACTAGATGATCTTGACATTTACACTGAGTGCTCATTGATGTGATTAAATTCATGTTTACATTTTTGTTTTCTCTCAGTATGTTTCTTTGTCTCATTATAATTATTTTACGATATTGTGGACATGTTTTTAATATATAATCAGATTACTGTCTAGATGAGAAGATTAAACCATATTAAATAGATAAAACCAAAATATGGATACTTTTAGGTTTTATCAAATCAAACTACGATTAAAAACGAGTTATTTTCAACCACTGATTCGTAAAAAAAAAAAGTATCTCACACAAAAAAAACTTTCACGTTCGAATTGTGGTAGGTAAAAAAAAAGTTCTAAATAAAACCAAAAAAATTGGAAGGGAAACGAATAACGGATTGAAGATGATGAATTACGGATGACGTATGATAGAGACAGAAACGCTTTTGTTTTCGTGACGTCATCAAGTGATGTCTGTTGGACCGATGGGGATGAAAGGAGAACCAACGCAAACCGTTTCATGCAGGCTATCACAGTACACCACTGCTATCAACTGTTGATCTAGTTCAGTGGTGTTCAGGGACTGTAATATATTTAAAATAATCAGAAAAATAGGATTGGGATATTAGATATATATTTATTGATAGAGAGAGATGATATACGAATCCTATTAGTCTGATTCTTGGAGGGAGCCCATGAGTAGAAGCAAGAAAAGGCTTTGAGCGAATGCTTACAAAAATGGATGGAGTTTCGAGTATCGCAACTATGGATGTGAAAAAAGTATCAATACTTTACTTATATCGATATTTTACTTTTGATACTAGTATTTTTACTCGATACTTTTCCTGATATTTTTACTGATAATACACTCCGGTATCAAATCAGTATCGAAAGTAACAATGTTTTTTTATCTTCACTCATTCTGTGGTTAAATGTGTACTAAGGTTAAAAAAAGGTGCAAAATAGATCGAAAAATATAATAATAATTTATATTTAGAAATTAAATAAATTTCCATCAGCTACAATTTTATAAACATTTTAAAAGCTGGTATAGTAAAACCTTCTATAAATCTACACTAATATTATAAAGAGGAATAATTTGAGTTTTTGTTTGTAATGGATAAACACAAAAACTACTGTAACGATTTTAAAAATTCTTTCACCAATATAAAGCTACATTATCAACGAGTAGAATAGCTATATTTTATTTTGAAAATTTAATTTATTCCTCATAAAAATGTCAATAGTTTTACACAAGGTATAAAAATTGTCTAAAAATATGCTTTCTCCCCGTGCGCTGCAAAAACTATTGGTATTACATAACAAATACTTTACATATTGAACGTTCTCACTAATTTGAACAAAAAAGTCCGTGAGACAATATATGTAATTATTATAGTTATGTTACAATCAACGTTTTTTGTTGAAATTAGTCAACTAAAACACGGATGCGAACAAAAAGTGATTATATCCGTATCATGATATGAATCCTTATCCAAATAAATTATTTAATCAAAACCTTGATCTCCCCGTCATCGGCAGTCCAGTCTACTGCAAGAGCGTTGTGTTAGAGCACGCTACCACTGAAGCGGGTGTGATAGGTAGCTAGCTCACTTATACAACACTATCTATCATACTCTCAAAGTTCTAACATATAACATAGATGCGATAGACCTAAATATACTATAATATGGTTAAATCATAATAGTTCTCAGTGTTTAAATACATATGAATATACAATTACTATTATCATAATTATTATTATTATTATTACTATGCAAACATTGAAATTATAACTAGATTAAAAAAACAATATTTCCAGAATAAAATTTAGATAGAGATAGTTACTGCTATCGATACTTTTCTTTCGATACTAGAACTTTATCGATATTTTTCTTCCAATACTTTAAATTAGGATATTATGGATACTTTTATTTCCGTACTAAATCCCTAATCACAACTATAGAGAGTTTAGTGCAATTACCTCATTAAAAATAATATAAACGTCCTTATTGTGTAGTGGTCAGTACACTTGGCTGTAAACCCAAGGATCTCGGGTTAAATTCCTGGCTGGTACCTTGGTTATTTTTACTGAAAGGGGAATTACTTCATCAGTCACCAGAGTTTGGTTACTAGGTTTATGTTAATTTGTGTGTCTACTGATTCCACACCCTCATATTCACTAACTTCATCACCTCATCTCATAAGGACATGGAAAGAGCTCCCACAGAAAGGATGTATGAATAGTACTTTCGAGCATTCCCCGTCCAACAGTACATTACAGGGTAATCTTTCCGCTAATGAGCTACGAATGATATAGCCCAGACGCGCATTATTATTATTATTATTATTTCAAATGATTAACTTATTTTTGAACTGGTTCTTACTACCGGCTTTTCGCAGCTAACTAAGATAAATTAATTGGGATGAATAAGATAACAATTTAAAGGAAATTTTCACAAAATTTGCATAGAAAGAAACTGGAGAATGTTTAAGGAAAGATTTACCTCATTACATTCTATCAAAAGTCAAGCCCCAAGTAACTTTTCAATGAATCGTAAATTGACTGATTTGACGTGTTAGTAACGCAACCAATGATGCAGGTGTTGTCTGGTATTAAATGGTCTAGAAAGGTGTTTCTGTTTTACAGGACATTGTAAATTAACAAAATCATTCGCCTACTTATGTCCCACCATGTTATGTACCCGATCGTAGATATTTTGAAACGCATTTCAAGAAAGGTAGACGAAAAAGAAGAGTTAGCGCACATAAAACAAGTACAAAATAAATTAAAAGACGATGAGAACATTTTTAGAGGCAGGTTCACCACATAACGAGATTGGTTGAGGGTCTCCCAAGAACCACTGGTAACCAATGGCTCACTCACTTATAAAAGGGACGGTTGTGAGTAGTAAAAGAACTAAATAAAACGCTTGGTAAATTGCCAGTTGGTACAGAGGCAGCTTAAAAAAGTCTACTGAGTGATCCATTCATAAAGGTTCTCCCTTTTCCTCAACACTGAATCTCATTCTTGGTCAGTCAAATGGATGATTGCCGAATATTTTAAATACGTCTCAGATCATAAACCCTGGTCAGGTTTTCTCGCTGAACTACTCATGTGAATGTCATACTATGTTATGTATTTGACAGCTACATAATAGTTAGATCTATTAGATCTCATATTTATAACAAAGGGAGTAATTTCAATTAGTTTATAACACACTGGGCTCTAATAAATTAATAATCAGTAAAGTTTTATATGAATTGTAATAGAAATAGAGATTAAACAACTTATCGATAAAGATAGTAAACTATTTTTACAAATATATGTTTATATATTATTTATTTGAGGTAAAAAAGTCCAGTTTCTGAACTGACTAATTAAATTAGCACACGAGAATTTCTATAGGCGGAAGTGAAATGTCCTACAAACATTCCGGGAAATGTATTTATGCGTAATTTTCAGCGTTATTTTACATACCACAGACAAGATGGGACTGAAGGCCTTACTTTTCCTCCAAAGGAAGCTGTGATACAGATTTTTTTTTCGCTAAGGAAAAATTCGTCTACCTAGACTGGATTTAACTCCACTTACAATAGGTCCTAAGGTTACCCCAAACAACTGAGGTAGACTTTCAAAATAAAGTCTTAAGCTAGTGATATGTGTGGAGTTGTAATGTTTTAAATGCTATAATTTGATTTTAAAAAATATTATATAAAATGATTAAAGTTAAATTTGATAATAACGTATTAAAAAATTAGATTAAAATCATTTGATGTAGAAGGACAATTACATAACATGTTAAATATTTTACAATCTATATTTTAAAATAAAATTATTTGTTAACTAAAATGATTATTTATTATGTAATGCTATAAAAAATAAAATAGACTTAAACAAAATTTTAAAAATTATTTGGTCCCTTGTTATTTAAGGTATTTTTAAATCAGTCATGATCACGTTTGTCTACATCTAAAGGTCTTACATTTAACTCCAAATATGGCAAAAAATATTGACTCGTATATATAATTTCGTTTTAGTGTCTTAACCTTTCACAGTGATGAATTAATGGCGATAGATAGTACTAGCTAGTAAGTAGGCTTTCTATTAAATTAAATTACTATAAATAATGGTATGACATAGTTTGTCGGCTCATAAAATACATGTTAAATACCTCAAACTAAATAGCTTAAAATATGATTTTAAATAATTTAATCGATTGTCCAAAAACTCTGATGGACAACTATAGTGAATAAATCTAATGATAAACTTAATTAATTCTACATACATTCTTAAATATACTAGTACCAACAGCTATGAGCATACTATTTAAATAACAGTTATTCACGAACACATCTAAAAGTCAGCAATCTAGACATTTCATAAACGTTAAAGTAAAGTCATATTCGTACAATTTACGCATTAAACAAACATGCTTTTCTATAACGATATTTACTTACAATTCTCTCACACAGGTTCCATAGTTTCCCTTTGCTTTCCGCACTGGATATCTACGAGTTAGAAAGAGCCTACAAATATTTGCTGGAAAGGAATAGCCATATAACATCAAGGGAAATTTCACTTCTCACAAAAGCTTTACTTTCACTCAGAAACATAACCGCGGTATTTATAGATTCCACCAAACATTGGATTACATTCAACTGACAGAAGGGATCTTTGGCTTTTGCTTTACTGCATAAATGATTGACCGAATATTCTAACTTTCTGGGAGTGTTCAGTTTGACTTAGCTTTGTGAGTCATAAGTTGCCATCACATGGTGTGACGGTTCTAATGTGGGTTTTGGTTAATTTTACAAAGTATTGAGGGAGCATATGACAAGTTAAAAGACTCCTTATTGAAACCAATATCACAATCATAGAGTGTGTCATTAATGTTAGTGTTGTATCTTTAATTCTATTAAAATGTATAACCTCAGTGAACATTCTTTTTAACACGTCATACTTCCTAAATTGGATATACATTTATAATTAAATCATGTTGTAGTGTAGGAAAGAGAATTTAAAGAAAATTTACCCACATTTCCTTGAAGAAAGAGAATGAACTATGAAGCCATTTAGCATAACCATTCATAGTAGATGGCCATTATTAAAACCCTCAACTCTTCGTCAATAGCACACACGATCAGTCAGGATTGATGTTTAGTACACGTGGCTGTGGATGTGGTTCGGTGATAGATGGATTATCGTGGCTATAGAATTTGAATGGCAGTGTAAGGGAAATATAGGATCTGTTACTGTGATATGTTGCCTCTAGATCCTCTTATGCAAGTATCAGAAGTGCATGAGGTCTTTTGATTGCTGTAGGATGACACACCATCTGGTTTATAACACAGAACACGCGTACCTGTTTTTCAAGGCTAGAAATGTTAGTGCAGTTGTAAATAATAGTGAATTAGCAGCTATAAAGATTAATGATATAAACTTTTCAAATAACAACTATTGTAACATATTTATCTTACTTAGCTTGCTTTTTAATGATATGTTAATTGTCTTGACATTGTAATAAATATGTAAGGCTTATTTATACGAGCACTCAATATTGCGAAAGATTTACAAACAACATTGAAGTTTTCAACATATTGCGTTGAAAGTATTTTATTGATATATATATACACCAGAGAGATAAGGAGTAATTATTAAACCTGGTTCCCACGACATATTGTATGGAAAGTCACGAAAGGCTCGTTGTTTGTAGACTCGCGAGCTTGTAGTTCGTAGATTTACGAGACTAACCATTCACACGACACGTGGTATGCACTCGTGTCTGTGGATGTGGCACGATCCTGGCACAGCATCAGATGAACCACAGGCCTTTGATATTTCAAGCATTTACCAACAGTTCACGGGAACGCTCGAACCGTACCAAACCAACGCACATCTATCGGTCCCACTACCTGTGATCTTGCAATCTTATAGCCGAATCTCTCTAAACACACGCCGTGTGAACGGGCCCTTACACTTGTAAACTAAGTAGATATAAAACAACGCTGCTCACAAGCTTACCATGTATTGTAGAGCCGTGCAATTATTTCCAAAGTTGGATTACCAACTGTGTTCTCATTTAATTTATTCGAGACATATTTTCGGGTGTAAGAAACAGTTTGTGGAATGTTTAAAATACGTAAACTTACTTAAAATTATTTTTAAACATAAGAAAGCTACTTTTTCATCTACCTAACATCAGAATACTAATACTTTTTTTTCTTTAACATATTTTATTCAAAGACGTAATGTATTTAGTTTCCTCTTAAGTTTGTAATAAGATAATATAGTTCTGATTGGCTTCACCCAACGTTATTAACGACTTTGTTTATGGGTGAGAGATTTAATAGCTAATCAATTAAAAATACCACGTAGTTTTCTCATTAGTGGAAGAGATATTCCTTGCTTTAAAGATAATTTAAAACCCAAATAAAAGCAGATTTATTATTTTGCAAATAAAAAAACTTATAGCAGCTGACCAAGGTCAAGTTTGGGTGGAATAGATTTATTTAACTTAAATTATTAATTTATAAGGGACTGAATTAATTTTACCATTGATTCATTATCATACATGATTGATTGTTTGATAAGGCTTTGTAATCGTCATGACACTAATTAAGAAGTTTGTTTATCTTAACATTGTAAATTGCGAGTGAAAGAACTAGTATAGCAACGTGTTTTGATGAGTAGGGTAGCATTAGGAAGTATCAACTGACTATTCGAAAAAAATTGTCAGCATTCTTGTTGGCGATCAAGCCAATTCATGTTAAATATGGTTCTAATGTATAACTATTTGGGACTGCCAATTTAACAACTACTCTAAGGGGTAACTCTGCCCATTTTTGAGACTGTATGGGTTAGAGCACCAGATCAGTGAGAATGTGTGCTGGAGGGCTACCATCGTGCCCTGGGTACCAGGGTTCTTATCCGTGTAAGATCACCCAGAGGATCGGTCAGGCCATCGGTTAAGCATTCCTTACTATACTTCGTTCTGTCATGAGCTCCTGATCAAAGTATTTTTAAATCCTTTTTATATCTTTTTAGTAACTTCTTAGAACATCAAAATTTGTAGTAGTGTAAAGTAGTACAATAAACCTTAAAAACTAAAGCCGTCTATAAACAACGAACCAATACACATATATCCTTTAACTGAGCCCATACTTGGCTGCAGCCCATCCTTACAGTTTAAGGGCCAACAAGAAATTTCGGTAGTCATAAGTAGATTTTAGGGTTTTGCTGGTTAACATCAAAAATATCACTTCTCTTGCGAGAACTAATTCGGAAGGAAGAGACTTTGAAAAACAACCGCATAGGGATACTTCAAGCAATGATTGGTACGGGTCAGGTGAACAAGGACGCTGTAATAAGACTTGGAGGAGATGAGTTCCAAACCATCAGCAGTGTATCACCAGTTGCAGAGAGGAGCAGTGGAGAACAAAGGTAGGAATTCTTAGAAACAATTTCCATAGCTTTAGTCGAAGCAATGGTGGTGAATGTTGACCTACAGACAGCTATTCACAAACAAGGTGGGGGAGCTGGAAAGATATAGGGTAGAAAATGTTAGGTTAGATGATGTTCTGAAGAATAAGAGTGATAATGAACAGATACCGACGGTAAGGAATTTCACATTGATGCTGACTATTCCAATATTCCATGGGAGGCCAGAGGACAATATTTTGGTGTTTTAGAGAAGATAGGTCAAGCTTCAATAATATCTGGATGGTCAGATGTAGAGATAAGTTATGTAATTTTTACGTTTAGCTGGAGAAGGAGTTTGCAATTTCAGATCCAAACTGTTTAGAGACTAACGGTTTGGAAGGATTGAAAATAGTCTTAGTGGGTAGGTTTAGAAAGAAGCAAACAAGAATATTTTTTAGAGAACAGTTGACCAAAACTAGATACTTGGATTTAGAGAGGGTAAAAGGTTTGGTGGACAGGATTAAGAGAATTAATGTCAATAAATACGAATTAGGGGATGATCAAGTCTAGAACGAAGTAATTATTTGAGGCTGAGCAGAGAGGCCTAGATTCCTTTTTAAACTTACCTTTTGGAGAAATATGTAAATTAACTAGGTTGGAAAAATCTACGAAGTTCAAGGAAGTGGTGGAAGCGGCTATAGACGTAGTGGAAACTAATCATCAAACACACAAGAACGAAGAAAATATTCGTAGAATAATCTTTACTGTAAATATAGGGATCATTGTTTCAAATGTAAAAAGCAAGGTCATTTGATGAGGGATTGCAGATCTATTAGGGAGAGAGAGCAGTCATCTATAATGAAGGTAAAGCAGTGTTTGAGATGTGGTAAAACGGGGCATCTAGTGAGACAGTGTTTTGGAGGTTTATCCATTATCAAAACCAGAACAGGGTTATAGAAGCCATGAACTACGGTACTCAACGAGAATTGTCTTCATGGTGTTAATAGAATAAGATAATGTGCTACTGTCAGCGTGTATTTTTAAAGAAAAACCATATAGATTTCAAATAGATAGTAGGTTACAAATTTATATAATGTGGCATAGAGTGTGGAACCCATGGAGATTTCAAAACTGAGATTCGAGATTTTGGGCTTATCAGGTTGCATAATGAAGAACTTGGAGGAAGTTGTGGTGGACATATAGATAGGTAAGAAAGCCTATAGGGTTGCATTTCAAGTGTGAAATATTGGACCAATGTGAGCTATGATGGCATATTAGGCTTAAACTTCCTGCCTAAAACACGGAAAAAATAGATATATCCAAGCAGATTTTACGATTAGGGTATGTTACACATAACTTGAACTAAACATCTGATAAGAAAACAATAAGTACAAGTTTATCTATAAAGGGGGTAGTTAACTTTCTCTGTGCTCTGGAATCTGTCCGTGTACTGATATACTTAATTGCTGGTTAGAGTCTGTGTCCAGGCACAAGGAGAGTTGTAAGGGGTGTGGTGAGAGTACCAGAGAAGCTTAGTGGTAAGCCCTGTATTTATATTGTCAAGCTATTGTTCACAGACGAGTTTTTAAATGGCCAACTCGAGATATGTGCAACGCAGCATCTGTATAGACGCGTTTGTACAAGATAACCCAGAGACACCCATAGGGCTGAGTCACCTAGAGGGTATACGGGTTAGAGTACCCAGGAAGCATAAAATTGCCGAGCGCATTTGTTAAGGGAGAGTGACTTCACAGAAGCTGACTGAGAGTCTATTTTGAAAAGGAACGTGCGGAGTGTGAACTGAAGACTCGCAGATTTAGGAAAAGCCACGAGCGATGACGTAAACAGCTATGGTGGTACAAAAAACAGCTATATAAGGTGTTAAGGAAACCACTAGTGAAAATATTGTTTTTTGTGAAAAAATGGAACTTAGTACCACTACACAAAGGAAAAAACCTGAGGAAATTTTATGATAGAATCAATCCACTTTTCAGGGTCCAAGCAATTTACCACTGACAACTGACGATGAACATGCGATCCAGAAAAAGAAGGACAAGATCATCGTGCAAAATGATAATTGTGGGTTTATCAAAAACCATGCGGGGTTTAAAGCCTCCAATTAAACTGTTAAGGATGGTTCACATTTCAAGTGAATTGAAGAAGCAGAATGGGCTAAGCTACAAGAGCTATGGAAGAAGGTATATATAAGATTAGCCATGATTTATTTGTAAAGCAGGCCAAACAGCACGATAAGAGGGTTCAACCCACTACATACCATGTTGGAGATTGGGCCTATTTGACGAATACCACTTTACGGGAGAACCAGATTAGGAAATTCCTGAGAAAATTTACAGGTCCATATCAAATATTGGAGGTCCTGAGTAAGGTTACCGTACGAACTCATCTTACTTATCGCTCAATGGTAGTTAATGTAAGGAGGCTGAAGACTTTTGTGTTTATGAATCCTATCCTAGCTCTGTCCACAGATCAGAGGTTATACCATGGGTAGACCAAAGAAGTTACCTATCATCCAGGAGGCTGATTGGAGAAGGAAAAGGTCTGGCCTTCATACCTTAGAGCCAACACCCGATACTCATTGATTGGGAACTTACCCTAAGACGCCAGTTGATCATTGTATGCTGAGGCCACGTAGGTTAATAGTGAAACAGTATAGTGAGTGAAAATTATCCCTTGGAGAGAGAGAGAGAGGGAGGAAGAAAGAAGTGAAAGTGCAGTGAAATCGCATGTCTTACTCGTAGTTCAACTAGTGCAAGAATGTATTAATCAGCGAAAAGAGGTTGGACAGAAAAACAACAACATAAATTAAAATTTAATGCTTTGTTATTTTTTATAAAGAGAAAAACTTGTTTTGGAATTTTGGTATTTTGTTATAATTATACATGAATAATTAATTTTATTATCGTTTCTATATGCATTAATAAATTAAGCTTATAAAGGGAATGTTTTTTTTTACTTTAGTTGAAAGGATCTTAGGTTAAATCCCAACAGGATTTAATTACTTTTCAAACCTCAGA
Source organism: Timema douglasi (assembly GCA_901482245.1). Taxonomy (NCBI): domain Eukaryota; kingdom Metazoa; phylum Arthropoda; class Insecta; order Phasmatodea; family Timematidae; genus Timema; species Timema douglasi. The sequence continues at coordinate 263,424 of CABEEJ010000180.1, forward strand.
AACAGGAATAGCATTTGAATATGTAAAAGAAGTAGTATTGTCAGAAAACAGCTACAAAATAATATGAATTATAGCATAAAACTTCTTTTGGACGAGTGTAAACTATTAAAAGATTCGATTAAGATTGTGAAACTATTAGGAACATGATAATTTTTTGAAAAAAAAATAGAATTTATATTATGACAGTTAACTTCTAGAATTCCTTAAATCTGTTAAGGAATTTTTTTTCATAAACTTAGTGCAATATAAAGGAGCTTAACTAACTTTGTGCCACCCAAAGCATCTCTTTAAGGAAGATCTTTGTTTGATCTAGGAGTAAGAATCCTCGAAAGTCTGATCGAATCTTTGGATTCCATAGACTTGTCCTTTTTATCGGAAAGGTCCTATCAGTTAGATGAGGAACAAGATAGATTGTTGGTAAACCATAATGACATAGTAATAAATCTGAAATGGTTGCAGGAAAAAATAATGAACAACACCAGACTCATTACCAGGTTAGCGCAAAATTATATAGAGCATTATCAAGAGTTTTATATACAGTTTAGTGCGAATATATAATATTTATTGGAAGGGATATAGATTTGAATGGGTTATTATTAAGAGTGTCGCAAGCATTGACAAAATGATCTCTTAGATTTGAGTAGTTTCCAGTATGCTTTAGAACTTAATTTAAAAAATCAGTTAAAGACCATACTTATTGAATCAGGTTGTTTTCAAAATTACTCATCGTGATAAGAAAAAACATGTTACCCCCACTCTTGATGATACATTCCATAGCAGCAATATACTTACTTACATGATGTTTAAGGAATGAGTTATGTTAATACAATTTTAATAGGAGATAGTTTACAGTAAATTCTGAAAATTTAAAAATGACACCTTGAGATGGAAATTGAAACCGAGACCCTTGGCTTAGTACGCCAATGCTCTAACCACTAAGCTATCAAGGAGACATTACGAGATCAGTGTAATTCTTCACTCATATTTTAAGGCAGAGTCTATGATGGACGTGTGGAAATCGTTGACTACAAATGTGTGATTTTATTAAGATTACGAGCTATCAGATAAGGCAGCCACCTTTGACTCGGTAGTTGGCTTATTGCTGCTGATTGCACAGTTATTATAATTGAAAGGGATCGCATATTTAAGAAATAAACCGTGTCCAGGTGTCATTTCTCAATTTTCAGAATGTGATATCTAGATTTCAGTAAATCCTCACTAAAACAAATAAAATAGCTTTGGCTATTTGATTCTTACAATTAATTGTTAATGTACCTTTGTTAACAAGAGAAAGCATTTTTTTAATAATACAAAATTCACACAGTCCCAGTAGCTTGGTATAAATCATAAAACTATGTAGAATTTTATTAGTATGAAGTACTTATAATCAGTAAACAAAGAAAATATTTTAGATTGCTTGATTAAAGTTATTTTTTGAATGTAAAGGACTGAATTTTGTTTTTCGTCCAAATAATTTAATGTTGTTAGATATTTATGTGAAAATTTTTGTTTTCAATCTATTTATGACTAAAAGTTATACTATCTTGTGTGAAAGATAAGTAAGCAGTTTAAAAAGTCCTGTTTTTTAAATAGTACTATCAGGATGGTTGTATGTAGTACAGAAATACACTGAAACTACTTTTATATGTAACGAGAGTGTACGTCACATTTTTCAATAAATATAAATTTAATTATTACAATGAGATTGTGATTTAGTAAAGATTTTTTTCAACTTCTCGTCATTCATCAGTACGGGATGAAGGTTAAGAATCAGTGGACCTCCATGCGATTCCTTGAGTTAAAAAAAGTAATTTGCAGAGAGTGTTTTAATTTTTTCTCTTTAGATTATTCTACACATTTATTGGAGGGATTAGACATTTACGTAAATTCTAGTGGTTCCACAATAGACCATGATAAATTAATTAATTAATCTGAATCAAAAGTTGAAGAGAGACATTCTAATAAGTTACTTATTTGTATTTACGTAATACCAAATGCAGTAATTATGTGTGTGGCTATAACTTAATTGTATGAAGGATGAATGAAAGTAAACACAAATTTCAGGGGCCAGGAAACCGGCCCAAAAAGTATGCCCAATATTATTGTGGCATTGCCAATAAGTTTAGTTGACACTATGACAAGTGATGAGTCATAAAATTTAAGAGTCAAAAAGTAAACATGTTATGTATATATATATATATATATATTGAGGCGTTTGTCTAACTTAACATCGTAATGTTGTAAATTGCGAGTGGAAAAACTATTATAACATCGTATTTTGATGAGTTGGATAGCAATAGGAAGTAACAGCTGACTATTCATAACAGTTCATCAGCATTCCTCTTGGCAATCAGGCCAATTCGTGGTATATATTTTAGAGCTATTCGGGGCTGACCATTTAACAACGATTCTAAGGGGTCATTCTACCCATTTTAGAGTCTGCGTAGGTCAGGGCTCCAGATCATCGAGAATGTGTGCTGAAGGGCTACCATCGTGCCCTGGGTACCAGGGTTCTTATCCATGTAAGATCACCCAGAGGATCAGTCAGGCCATCGGTTAAGCAATCCTTACTATACTTGGTTCTGTCATGATCTCTTGGGTAAAGTTTTTTTCAAATCCTTTTTATTTATTCTTTTAGTAACTTCTTAGAACATCACATATTGTAGTAGTATAAAGTAGTACAATAAACCCTAACCCCAAAGCCGTCTATAAACAATGAACCCACACACAAATTTATCCGTTCACTGTCCCCATCCTTGACAGAAACCCACCCTTTCTGTTTAAGGGTCTACAGGATGGGTGTGACTGCTTATTTAAATTGTAATATAAATTCTATAATGACTTTTCTCTGAGCAAAATAATATATATTCACCCCTTATAACTCAGACAATTGTATCTTAGTATTTGTGTTGGTCATTTTAATGGATTATATGGTTTTAAACAAAATAAATTTCCCTAATATTAATTGATACAATACATTACTGACTTCAACTTCATCGACCATACACCTAGTGTGTATTTTATAATACAGTGTAACATTTGATATATTTTTAATTCTCTCCATTCAGTACTTATATACGTGGAGTTTTGTACATAGAATAATCAAGTGAAGCGAAAAACTTTGTTGTGACTATTCATCTAACTAATTCGCTTACACTCACATTTTACCAATAACTTTTTATCTGTAAAATGTTTCAATAGGACATTGATTTATAGTGAGAGGCTACTCACCATATTTATTGTTTGTGTAACACAAATGTAACTTTTTATTTTTTTATGTGCTTTATTTTTTCGATGGAGATAGTAATATTGGTGTTAAATCTGTCTATATCAACCAAAAATATTAAAAAACAAATATAAAACACAACTCATTTTAAGATTTTTGAGGGTTGATAAAGAGGGGATTTTTCTTCTAATTCTATCAATCAATAGTTAGGTATTTTAAAACTATTAACTCTTTTTCATTACAAAAATATATTATTCTATTTACAATTAACTTATACAAATTAATAAGAATTTAGTTTTCCTGGCAGAATACAATAATATTATCTGCCTTCAAACTAGGTTAAGAAATTCCAGGCATGGACAACCATACTGGTGTTTTAGTTCAGCACAAAAACCCATTCTATTTTTAAAGTTTATTTTTAAAGATTACTCTACGGTCCGTATTGTGTATATAACTTTTGTTTTTAAAGCTAAGTGAAGGCTAGAGAAATCCGAGATAACCTTGGCACAGTTGTAAAATTATTTTAAATTGTAGCAATGCTTATATGTTGTTGGATGCTTCCCTGCGTTTAAGCCTGCCCTAAACACACCCACACACACACACACACACACACACATATATATATATATATATATATAGTTTTCGTAGCTAAATTTTTATTGGTGAATCCTTCCCTGAAGGACGCAGAAATAAGAAATCCTCCACAAAACTTATTTAATAAAAGGACAGAGAGTCTTAAGCAGTAAAAGGTTTCTGTGATGCGAAATGTATTCCACTGGCTAGGCGTGGGCTTGAACTTTACTATAATAATATTATATTATAGAGAGATTCGTGAAATTAATAATAAAATTTGATTAATAATTTTTTAAACTAAACACAAAGTTAACTCAAAGGTAGTTCAAGCAATCTTTCTGGTGTCCAAAACTGGAATCAAATAGTCTCTAAATGCCTTCTAAATTTCACAAAAATGCTGGGAATATTATATTTATATCGTATATTAAGCTGGTGGTGTTATGGAGTTAGGAATAACTGTTGTCAAGGTTAAATAGATATGTGTATGTATATATTCTTTTCGCTAACCTTGCTCACCACAAAACAAATAAATATTAATGATTACTGTATATACAAATATTTGAATATATATGTGTATGTATGTCTATACATAAATATATACATGTATACATACATAAAATAAAAATATGTGTAGTATGTTAATGTAGATAAATTATAAATGTATATTATACTATTGAAAATAATTCACATTCATTGTGGTATCTTTATTAATAGTTTTAACTTTTTTAAATATAGTTTTAAGATAAATAAGTATGTACACGCCTTAAGCAGACCTCGATGGTCTTAGGGTAAAGTGCTTGCCTCAGGAACCTATGTTCATGGGTTCAAACCCATCCGAGGTAGACGGATTTTTCTCGGGTGATACATTTCTGTAGCACAACTTCCCTAACAGGGGAAGTAAATCCTTTGCTCCCATGTATAATGGGGCATGTAATAGAACCCTGGAAGAGATGTGGATAAAAATCTTGTCTGGAAAAATTGGTAAGCCCGTTTATAGAAATTAACGAGTTTTGATATAATTATTAGGATCGGGAAGTGCAAATTAAATACCTCAATCAAAAATTAGATCTAATCCTAAATTTTTAATTTGTAAAATTAACTATTATTATTATTAGCACTGCGTCTTACTAACCGTTTGGGTTTTACGCACTTACGCTAATGTGTAATGGTAGGGTGATTGTGAGATGAAATGAAGGACCTACAGTTTAACGTGGAATACCGAACCACGGTGGAGACCTAGCATTCCCCACATTCACAAGTTGTGATTAATACACGTATTGTCAGAGGTGAAGGAATGGTTTGGTAATCAGATAAGTTTGTACCGAGACCTAGGATTGAACCGCGGACCCCAGCACAGAAGTTCGACACCTTACTCCTACCACCTTACACCTTAGCAGCATGTCACCCGTAAAATCTACTGTCTTTGAACGTTTAGTGATGACATACTGTCTATATTTATTAAAGCCCAACACACCTTATCAATATTCCCAATAGGTTTTACAGCTCTAACCAGATGTCATGCCGCAAACTTATAATTTTCTTTAATCATCACAAGAAATTATTAAAATTGAGAGCATTTTATAATATCTAAGCAATTACAGCAATGTTGAAAAATTATAATTTTAAATTAAACATTTATTTGACTGATCTCACCTTCCATGTTGTAAAGTGAAAACTATAATATTAAAACGGAAGTAAGATATATTTTCTAATTTGAACGCATATTTATTGTTTATCTAAAATCTCATGTAATCGGCCATGAGATGAAGTCTTATGAAAATATTTTCAACGCTCTTAATAGTTCAATCAAAATAAGTGAGGATTTGCCAAAGGATATAATTGAGTGATACATGAAACGAGTAAAGATTAAAACAAAGGCATTTGTTTTTTAAGTAAACAAACTTATAATTCCTCTCAGCTTTGAAGGGCTTGTTTGGATGATGGGATCTGCAAAATTATGAAATGGAACTATTCTTTTGGTTGAAATGACACGCGCATTAAGTGAGTTGGCCACCTTCTGGTGGGAGAAACCTTTGAAGTAGGTTTGAAGGAGTGCCAAGTGGAGTAAAGAAAACGTAATTTCATGCATTGAAAGAGGTTGAATGTTTATAGCCATGTGTGCCTAGAGCTAAATATGTTGTTAATGGTTTCCTCCCAAAACCTGTTAAACGGATATAGCTTTGGTAAATAGAACGATTTGCAAAATTCTTTAATTTCATGGTCAGTAAAACATAAAAGTCAACAAATCTTATATTAAAATTTTTGTCAAAATAATTAGTATTGTTTATCACTAAAATTCAAGGCAAACATAATTATTTAAAAATTACGTTTTGATTAAAAAAAACTCTCATTTTCCCGTGACACCTGGCTTAGATAAAGTATTTTGATTTAAAAGATAATACTTAAGATGAGGTTTTGATAGATATTGACGTTTAATGATCCAATTAACGCTTAAGAGTGTTTTTTTATGATTGCTTCTCTCTGTCTATATCTTGGTATAGTGTTAAATAAACTTTACTGATTGGACTAAAATCATGTGTCTAAGATGTTTAAATGTTTTCCCCATAGCATTTTTGGAATTAGATATTCAGTACTTGAAAATTTAAGTGTAGTTTACTGAATGGCAACAAAAAAAAATTAATTTCCCTAATTCTGTTATATAAGTAATTTTGATTAAAATTAGTATTCAAGCACTGTTTGAGATTACCAACAAAATAGCAGTTGTCATTTTCCATGAAAACTAGTTTAAAAGTATTTAACATTAGCGTAAATTACAAATTTTGTTTAAATTTTTGCAACTACTTGAGATACAATATTAGTTTTGTAAAACTGTAGTACTATTAAAAATAAAATACCTTTAGTATAAGATATATATATTTATAAAATTAATAGTTTACGAGCTATAAGCCATTTTATTTTAAAAATTGAGCTTTAGTAAATCTTGTGTTTATTAATACGATCCTTAGTGAACATAGATTTCTTTTCTTGATATGTTTCTGTAAACGTTAATATTATTTCATTTATGATCTTTGGTGAAATGCTATTCACTTTTTCCATCATGTTGCTGCAACAATATATATTACTGTCCTTCGCCAATATTATAAGTCTTAAGTGAATGTCTACATTTAAAATAAAGGAGAGAAAAAGATAGTGCGGCGAACCGTGAGATTTATTGATATTTGCTACCAAGATGATTAATAATTTTAGTTAAGACATTTGTATTTAATATTTCCTCAATTTTTTAACAGTAAAAATAACGAAGAATTATAGTGTATCTAAAATACTTACCCGGTTTTTAAAATTATAGTACAGTGAATATTAAAATAAGTTTAAATAATTCTTTTGTAATAAATAATACTGCCCATTTATCCGGGATTTTTTTAATTTTGTTTGTAGTTAGACAACATATTATTCATACTAAACATGTTGTTTTTTTCAATATGTACAGTAAATTGGAATATAAAATAATTATTATTATTATTATCGTTATTATTATCACCACCAATTATTATGTATTCGCTCAAATATTTATAAAACCGAATTTGTACTTTGAATTCCAATTGTATGTTTTTATACCTAATAGAAAGCAATCTTATAAACAGAGAATGAACACTAACAATTATTACCAAGTATTTTATACGGGTTGTAAATTAAATCCATGTACACAAAATGGATTTTTCAATTATTTTTTCAAATCCAAACCATTGTGAATGTTGATCAAATGGATAAATACATCACAATAAGTTGGGAGATGTATTAATAGATATTATCAAGTTTACCTCTACTAATTTTCTAATAAGTTTATGACCGTAAAATATTAAACATTTGATGATTTTTCACGAGATAACACAGTATAAATTTGAAATTGGATAAAAACATACAAAAGGTATTTTTTACAGTTGATGTGGATTATAAACGATTTATTGAAATCTAATTTTTATATGAAGCTAAACTATATAAATAGATTAGTGAAAATCAATAAGACACACACATATAGACGGTGTAGTTACATAAATTTAGGTTGGTTCACAACTATCGGTAGGGTGAAAGTGAAGAAACTATGAGCGTAATAAATGAGGTTTCAATTATATCAGTCGGTTTTCACTTTCAGTTTTAAAGTTATTGTTTATTTTGACCTTAATCTAAGTGTAAATGAGCGTATAATGAACAGGGAATCCATTTTATTCAGAATTACTAGCAGCCAATAACCTTTCATATTAGTTTTCAGAATGGTGTTCAAATTATATGATGAATTTACTGGCAATGATTTTTTATCACCGTTATGAAAGTGGGGAGGTTTTCAGAATGTGAGTAATGAACCTTATAAAAAAGACGCTATGAATATTAACATCTGTGATTAGACATGGGCACACTGGTATTATCATCCAGAAATTATTAATATTGTTCTGCAGATATAATGGGGTAGATTATGTAAGTTTCATGAACTATAAAGACAATTTTTATTTTTCTGAGTCACCTGTCATTTCATTACAAAAATATCTCACTTCATCTATACCAACAATAAAAATTATGTTTGTTTTAAATTGGCTTATTTTTCAACTACAAAAGTATAGATTATAGTAATATATAACTTTACCAATTAATTTTTGTGACATTTCGAAAATAAATAATCCTTTTATTGTTTGAAAAAATATGCTTGGTAACGTGTACACTGGAAATATTTAATTAAATAGTTAGAATAAGTTTCAGTTTCAGTACGACAAAATAAGTCTTATTTATTAATCATTTTAATATATTTCAATAATTTTACAAATGGACATATCTGACGGTTATAAAAAGTTACTAGTTCTACGTTCACGTATTCATGTGTAAAGAAATGTAATCGACTGCAATCACTTTTGATAGCCAGATAATTATATGATAATACTAATAATATATTTACCACAAAATATATCTATGTATTTTTTAAAAGGTACTTTAAATGTTCATTCATAATAAAAACCAGTCGGTGACCTGGCGGTCTAGGGGTAAGGTGTCAGACTTCTATGCTGGCGGCCGGGGTTCAATCCTCGGTCCCGGCAAAGATTTATCTGATTACCAAACCCTTCCTTCACCTCTGACAAGACATTTTATGAATGTGAGGAATGCCAGGCCTCCACCGTGGTTCGGATTCCACGTTAAACTGAAGGTAATTCATTTCATCTCACAATTACCCTACCATTTCACATTAGCGTAAGTGCGTATAACCCGAACGGGTAGTAAGACGCGGTGCTAATAATAATAAAAATAATAATAATAAAAACCAGGTATATATGAGAAATGACCTTGAAATCTTCCATTCACCGGTTTGTCGTCAAAAGGATGGTCAAGGCTAGAACCTCAGCTTACAATGGAAGGAAGACTTTTATATAACAATACTAACTGTGATTAAAACATCTCTACATGAAACATGGGTAGCCTAAATTATTTATAATATTTACTTAACCACACCATCGGTCAAAGGGTCTCAGGTGTTGGACTCACACTGCTCTTTACTAGCGTCGAGAACTGGGCTTGGTACCATCAGTGTAGTTTTCCCACAGGCGAGTATAATATTGTGGTTAAATCATTATCTCGTCACGTGATTGAGAGATTGATTTAGAGTTGCGTTATTAATAGCACCTATGGTAAATGCACCCCACCACTTCCAAAGGTCTATGTCGAACGCCTCACAAATTTGATACCACACGTAATACACACACTTTACCTCGAATAGCACATTGAATTATTTGAATAACATGTAAAAAAATACCTTATAATATTTAAACAGTATAATCCTGTGGCTTAGTTTTAAAAAGGCCGGTATTGTTTTTTCGTTTTTTTTATTAATTTGCCTTAAACTATTAATATCAGTTTATAGATATTAAATGATGAGAGGGCCAAAAACACATTGATTATTGCATTTAATATTTAGGAGAGTTAAAATATATTAGTAATATGACGTATCTATTTATTTTTTCAGCGCCATGTTTTACTATCTGTCTTGGCTATGTGCCTATGCACTAATTACGCTAACGGTTTTAGGAATGAAAAGGTTATATTTAGATTAAGTGTATCCGTATTTACCTGGAAGAAGAGTGAAAACCCATTTGGGAAAAATCATCCTCAGTACACACTACCAAGATTCGAACCTCAATACTCCCATCATTGGCAGTCTCATCTACTGCAATAGTGATGCCCTATACCATGCAGCCAGCGAAGTGGGTATCGCTTTATTAAGCTCTCTTAAGATAATTATATTTTTGACTAATTCTGCTTTATTTGATACCGCGTATTACCACCCGCTCGGTGTACACTTATATAAACTAATACCGTCACTGTGTTAGGGATTAAGGTGGTATCTAGAGGAAATGTACCAGAATTTGCGTGGAGAATGAGTGTAAAACCATTTAGGCTCCAACCGCTTTCAAGATATTCTACCAGGTTACAAAACACGATATTCACATAAACGACAATTCAGTCTATTGCTAGAGTGACGCTTTTTGGAATTTTACCAACGCAGTGGATTATGATTTTGACATTGACCCATTTATTTCAAAAATACATAGTTTCACTCGCACTTTAACTGAACTAGCTCAAGTTATTCTAATTTTCCTCTTAATGGTCCAAATATTAATATGTTTAATCATCCTTATTATAAACAGTGGAAATAAAGGGGTAGAATTTAAGAGGAAATGTGTCTGAATTTGTGTGTAAGTAGATTATAAAACCATTTTGAAAAAAAATTAAGTACACCCGACAAGAATTTGAGCCTGGACCATTCTGTAATCTATTTTCCAATCTAAAAGTAGAGTAACGCATTAAATCATACGAACACCGATGCGGGTATTAACGTATTAATTATTTATATTTAGTTGTTATTTGAGGTGTTTAACGTCCACTTTCTTACTCGACTAATTATATCAGCACATAACTTACACACTAGCTTAAAGTCTATAACAAAGACAACACCCATTGATTCATCCCTCTCAAAGAGGAAGCCCACATTTCTCCTATGATACATTTGTATGTCTTGCCAGAAAGCAAACCTGGGGTGCTTAGCTCCGTAGACAGACACGCTTCTAACTAAGCTAACTAGCTAAGGTGTTGGACAACGTATAAATTAAAGAGTGCCAACATCTTACATTAAACTATCTGGTTTCAATCCATTAAATTATATTCTTTAGTGGTAAGATTATAGCAAAGATTATTAATTATATGGATTAAAAGATCCATGAAGATTAGATAAGTTGAAATTATATACAAACTTATAATTTTAGAAGGTATTATAAAACTACAGGATAGAAGGAAAAAAAAGACACCGAGCCTCGGATTAAATTCTTGACCTCAAGTTTCAAAGTCAGCAAGGAGAAACAAGTTCTCACCCTTATTTTAAGATTAATATAAGTCACGTTTATTAAAATGGTCAAGCTAAGAAATGGACACCACATAAAAAGAGATCGATATGTGTCAGGAAAAACTTAGTTCGAGCATTTTGTCTCCTAAAACACAGGCGTGAATACTAACTTTAGTTTTAGAAAGAGGTTGGAAGAGTAAAGGGTGAAGTAAGGACTTGCGAAAAGGGGACTGGAAGGGTGGTTTTGGAAAGCGCCACGACGCTTGAGATACGTGCTGCACGGGCTAGAGTACGATTCAAGAGTAGAGCAACAACAGGTGCAGATGACGGTTGGGTGAGAAGAAAGCCCCAACCCCTCCAACCACCCTTCCCTCTTATCACCCCGACCAACCATCTCCATCACTTTACTCTCAAGCTTTGACTCTTCTGTCTGGGATCGCTCCTCACGTTTCTACAAGTGTCGGGGAGTTCAAAATATAACACCCCTTTCTCACACCCCATTCCAACCAAAACCATCTGCCACACTACCTCTCCTTCAACCTACTTTTGACTAACACC